>JUJX01000353.1:0-42441 GCA_000800745.1 Diaporthe longicolla
GTTTAAAAAGTTAGTTTTTTTAGTAAAGGGTTTTTTTAACTTAATATAGTTTCTTAAATATATTATATAGTAAAAAACTAAAAATACTAGAATATTATAGATTTTTTAAACTATATAAATAAAATATTATTATAAATCTATATTTATTATATAAAGAATAAAAAACTATTTATTAATTTAAGTTTTAATATTAAAATTAAAATTAAAGTTTAAAGTTTTAAATCTTTATATAACATATATATAATTTAAAAGAAATTTTATATATATAGTTTAAAAAATCTATAATATTCTAGTATTTTTAGTTTCTTACTATATAATATATTTAAAAAACTATACTAAGTTAAAAAAACCCCTTACTAAAAAAACTAACTTTTTAAACTCTAACCCTAGAATTTTATTAATATTTTATTATTAATCTTTATAAAATAAGGATTTAAAAGATACTATTTTTATTCTTATAGGGTTTTATTTAAAAGAGATATATAGAGTTAAAAAGTAGTTTTTAATAGGGGAAAGTAGCTAAATTAGTAAGGTGTGGGTGTTGCGGGGTTATGGCTGTTGCGCAATTGTGGCACCCCCTACGCCCTTGGCGTAGGGGGGCAGGGAAGGCCTGCCCCCCGGGTAAGTACGGCGCTTTTTTTTGGGGCGGGGGGAGGTGACATGATTCGCAGATAGTATATGGTAAGCAGGTGCGGGCAGCCGATGCCCGCCATACCTAGCAATGAAGCAACCTACATCCACACGAATCCACCTATAGTATAGTCTTCAAGGACAGTACTACCTATCTACCTGTTGAGAAGTCCTAGGCCATTGGGAGCTATCCGTCTCTGCCCAGGAATACGAGGTGCAAAGTGACGACTTGGTAGACATGACCCAGCGCCGAGACATTTAATCGGGAATTATGCGACGATCGGTGAAGCGTGGGAATATTGGAGCGCACTCGGAGAAATATCTGCCCTCGGCACTGAGATGAAGCATGAGAACAGCCGTTTCTGATGATTTGCCCATCTCTGCTTCCGCGCATGTTGAGCTCCAAGCCACTAGACACAGGCAGACCGTCTCTATGGCTTGTCACGCCTATCCATCAAAGTCTCGAGCATTTCAAGCTCCCCATGATGCCAATTTGGAGCCTATAGAGAGATGAAATGAGTCAAATGTGGTTGCGAGTTGTGTTCTGCTGAAAACGCGGACCTTGATTAGTCGGAAAACGATGTAAGATGATTGGCTGTGCTTGGATGCCCATTGCCTTGTTGCGTCAAGGTCCGTCCACCAACACACGAGCGCAACGGGATTGGGATCCACGGAATTGTCTTTCTTTCATTCCTCTTGCAAAACGTCAAACTCTAGTGGCTGATATTTTCATGATTTAGCTGATGTGATGATGCCCCAATAAGGCCGAAACTCCACCTCTAGTGTCGTACAAGCGCATGGAAAGGGCGGCAGCAAAGGGCAAGGGCCGGGGTGTTGACTGTGTCGGCATTCTGCCTCAATCTAACTCCAGTTGCCTGATGGCTCGCTGTGGTGAATTCACGTAGCTAATTGAGTGATCCGATCGGTATCAAAAGCCCGTGAAACACCGGTAGGGTACCATCAACACAAGACATGCACTCATGAAGGCTCTGTGACCTCCTGTATGGATCTGGCATAGACAGGTAGCCGAAGCTCCAAGAGGCTTCTGCCCCAGTCGCTGTCATCTATTTACGAATGCAACTTTTGGTAGAAGTCGGCAATTCTTATATGAGACTGTATGCCATCGTTTTGGAGATGTTGGGCGGTGAAAATGACGCAGTCGCCACGGACCAACGCAGCTAAAATACAGTGTCATTTTCACGAGAGCGCGTAGAGTGATTCGTGGTGGGGACTGCACCAGCGCAGTGGCCCTGAATTGACATTGGCCTGACAGCAGAAGGAACATCTTTCTGAAATATGAGAGCGACGCCAAGACGAGATCCATACCGACCGCACGCTCTAAATACAGCAGAGAGTAGACATCTGGATGCACTTGAGCAAATACAGCGGCCAACATACGCCTTGGTTTAGATAAATCACTCGACTAAGACTGCGAGACGGGGTCTAGATTTGTTCCAACCTAGTCGGCTCATGTACCAGGATACTGGCTTGAGTACTGCACCATACAGGCTGTCACAACATGCAAAGCAATTTTTCCAATCTTTCCAATGTGGTATACTCAGCCTCGCCAAGCCGGCATGTAATTTCAATTCATAAATCGCTATGTCATTATTCCAAGACATCCAGACACGCCAAGATCAACTTCCCAAGGCACCAGCGCTCCCTGCGCCGAAAAGCCCCCTTCGCCCACTCTATAGCCCCCACAGCGTCACCATCAAGCACCCCGACGGCCTGCATTGCACCCGAAACTCCCTTGCGCACGAGCTGCCAGGCGATTAGGAACGCCTTGAACGCGTACAGTGCGACCCACGGCGGTTCCGACTCGGGGCTTAACGTCGTGTCGAGGTAGCGCAGGAACCAATCTATGTGAGGCTGCGTGGCGCGTGCCGTCTCGGCGCCGAAGAGAATCTCGCTCGACGACGCCAGGTATGTCGATTCTTTCAGCACCGCGTCCACACTGCCCCCCACGATCCCGCAGGTATGTGACGGGCTCCAGATCTGTAGCTCGATCATCGCCATCTCCCAAGTGGTCTCCCGCGACGCCGCGAGTATTGACGAGCTGCTACTGCTGCAATTGCTGGTGCCAGTGTCGAACCCGGTCTGTGGTCGTGACGGCCGGATGCAAGGTCCCAGGGCGACGAGTGAGGACCTCAGGGGCTCCAGTCTCTCGAGGCTCAGCCGACCCGTCATAGTCGACCAGCCCGAAACCTCGCGGGCGCTGGAGAGAAGGAACTGGGCGATGTTGATGGCGCCGTACGGGTCGAATGACGGGAGCGACTCGAGATCCGGCTCGGGAGAAAGGATGCGGCGGACAGCCTCGGCGTACTGCACCGGGGGCGTGGACTGCCTCGTCACGAGCTGCTGGTACGCCCAGTCAGAGGCGGACCGGGCGGCCCAGCAGCCCTCCGGACAGGGCAGCTCGTGTTTGATTTCGAGGTGCGAGAGTGAACGGGGTATGGAGAGAAATTGGTACAGCAGCGCGTCGATCTGGTGGACCGCGAACAGCGTCCGTTTGTGCGATTCCGCCTTGATGAATTCCCCCCAGAGAGCTTCTAAGTCCTTGGTCGCTGCGACCTCGGGGGGGGTCGGTTGGGTCAACCCGCTGAATCGTGCGAGCGAGATAATCCTCGAGTGCATTTTCAGGCCATATGCCGAGTCCTTTCCGCAGAGGTACATGATGGCGCAGATCTCGAGGAGCAGGTTTGCCTGGACCAATGCGAGATTATGTGAGAAATCGCCGTCACTCTCTTCCTGAGTCGCGAGCAGGACGCGAGCTCTGTGAAAGCAACGTAGTGATATGATGCTGCCGGAGCCGGCTTGGTCACCACTATCGGGGTCCTCGCCGTGCTGGTAGGCCAGGCAGAGCATGCTGAGCACCAGATAAGGGGCGGCCTGGGCAGCATCGAACGTCGGTTGGTGAAGGAAGGGGACAAAGTGTGAGATGTGAATGAAGTATAGGTCAAGCCCGCGGACTATCTGAGGCCCTGAGGGGTACCAGTCGTCTTGGACGTAGGTCAGATCCCTGGGCGACAGGCCGTCAGGAATATGTGTGTTGTACATGACGGTATCTGGACTGGCCGCCGGCGAGGAGGTCTGCGCATGTTCGGCCGCTGGTGAAGGTATCTGAACGCCGTGTCCATGATCATAATCGAGTCCGGATGGGCCAAGCGACATGGCCAGGTCCAAGTCGGTCGTGCCATGTGGAAAGCAACCAGTTGGTGTGGAGCCCGTCGCCAATAATCTCCGGTTATGGACAACGTCATGACCTCCAGCACTCGTTGGTAAGCTGTCGGACAGGGCAAGGCCCCCCCGAGGCTGGCGGTATTGGTAGTCGTCCACACACGGTAGCTCGATGTTCCAAGCCGCGTCGCTCAGGTCCAGGTGCATCTCCTTGTCCCACTGCTGAGAGAGCAAGCTATACTGGTTATCTGAGAGCGAGGCTGAGGGCGTCTTCGCGTCTTCAGATGCCTCGCTGCTGGAGCAGTCAGGGTCGGTCGACGGTGCCGCCGCCGGGGAGCGGCGTGGTCTCTTTGGTGGCCACCCATCGTCCTGCTCAGGGTGCTTCCTTTTTATATGGCGTAGACGCAGGTCCCTCCGAGAAAAGGTAGTACGGCAGAAGCCACAAGGGAATGAGACCTTCTCCTGCGAGCGAGTGTGAAGTGCAGCGTGTCGTTTGAGGTTCTCCTGTCGGGTGAAACGGGTCCGACAGTCTGGGCACTGGAAGGGCTGATGGGACTGCTCCCCTGCACCTGATGCAACAAGAGACATAGTAGCGGCCGGGTCGGTGGTCGGTCAGCGGTTCAACAGTGGGATTACAGGCTCATCTGGTATGGAGAATGTCGATAGAGCAGACGAGACAGGCCGCAGCCGAGGGTTGTGGTCGTCACTGGTCAGGGGCTGGGACATGTTGCCGCTGTGTGCCTCGTCTAACTTCTGCTTATCTCTCATCTTACCCACATAACAGCCCTGTCCCTGCTGTCTCCCCCGCATTCTGCACCTTGCTATCTGCAGCGATCAACTCGCTTGCCAGGTGGGTGCCGAATGGACGGTCCCTGGGCCGTATCAGGAGCTGATTTCTGGGGGTGGGCACGTCCCGGCTTGCTGGGGCGCGTGCCGGGATTTTGGATTCGGTATCTAAGTGGGGTGGGAGGACGGCGGATGAGGGCCTCTGGGCCAATCATACGCTGCTTGTTACAATCTAGTCAGTCTGTCTATGGGACCCCAGCCCGGATATTGCGCCAGCAACCCAGGTTAGGCTACCTACGTGTCTCTGATATCCCGCCCGGAATCCCGAGATCGGGTGTCGGGCTGGGAGCAGGCGAGAATGCCGTACCCGAGGTTGTTGGCTAGTGGAGTCAACATTTTGGGATACCGAAATTTAGACACAGCCTCGTCACAATAAAGTGACTTTGGGTGGTAGGTGACTGCGATGTATTGAGAGTGTTGCCCTCTCTGTGTGTACAATTCCCGAACTGGGAAAAGAGAAAGAAATGCTGTTGCTACGGCCCTATGTACACAACCTTTTTACACCGGCAGCACGACCCTGACACCCATGTATTCTCTTTGTTGCATGAGCTTGCCATTGACGACGATCTGGTCAGCGCCAACACGGTTGCGTTCTGTGTCTGTTGGGTCTGTGGCCTGCGCAATCTGCATCTCTCGCCATTGACGGTTTGTGGGCACAAGCTGTCCTTGCTCGGTGAGCCTCTTGAACTCCTTGTATACACCCTGCTCCTCGACGCAGCCTTCTCGTTGGATAAGTGGCGAGGCTGCAAATGGGTCATAAGATTAGCATGAATTCCACTTCTTTTCTGCTTGATTCTTGAAGATTATACTCACAAGCTGCGGGTGTCATGCGCAGTTCACCGACTGAGCTGTTGAAGAGAACCAGTGAAAGTCGCTCCTCGTGCAGCTGGTCAGCCGGAGGAGTGAAGACTCTGTGACGAGTGGCCTTGAAGTGTCCGCCCGAGACAATCTCAAGAGTATCGCCAATGTTGATGACCAGCGCGCCGGGCTTGTAGGGCACATAGTACCACTTCTCATCCTGGCCCCAAATCTGCAGACACGAAATAGGCACCGAGAACAGCAGGGTGGTCAGTCCGAAGTCGGTGTGGCCGTGCATCCGGAGGCCCTTGGATTTCTCGCGGGTTGTCTCCTCTACAGGCCGGAAGAGGGCGTGGCGGAAGTAGCCCTCACCAGTTGGGCTGCCATGTGACTGGACATTCTCCCAGAGGTAATCGTCGGGCAGCTCTAGGACCCGGGAGAAGAGTTTCAGGATCCGCCGGTTGACCGACTTGGTCAGGTAGTTGCAGAACTCCTCGATCTCGTCCATGAAGGGGTGCAGGCATTTTGGGATACGGTCGATGTCTTCCCACTCGCGGTTGTACCAGTTAAATTGCTCGATGCCATCGGGAGTACCACGGTGACGCTGCAACGCGCGAGTAAGTAAGATATTCCACATTCAAACCGTGGAGGAAGACCCTTTTCCTACCTTGAAGCCATATGGGTGCTTGTAACCAGACCACCTTCCCGTATCCGGGTCGAAGATAAGCCTCTCCTTGTCTTCTTCTGTGATATTGTTGTACAAGTACTGGGCAAGGGCGAACTGGCGGTGGAGCTGGAGATTGGGTAATCACGAATTAGCATTGGTCACTCCGATTGCCTAGGGCTTGCGAATTTTGTTGTTCTCACCTGCTCGAGAGAAATGCCGTAGTTTTCAAGGAACAGGAACCCGTCCTCACGGATGGCCCTCTTGACCTGGTTCACCAGGCCATCGACTACTGCTGGGTCGTCCGAGTCAAGCAGAGACAAGTCAATTGACGACAACTCGGCAAAGTCATGCTTTTCCTGCGTGACCGGAGGGGGGATCCATCCTGGAACAAATGGCTTGCCAGGCAGGTCAGCAGCCGGTGGGTTGAAGGGCGCGGTGGGTGCCATGATCGAGTCTGTTGGAATTGTCTGGAGAAGAGTGTTTGTGGGTTTGATGATGGGTCCTGTCACAATGTTCTGGGGCAGCGCAGCCTTGTCTTATAATATTCGCAGCCTGGTATGACTTGACCGCGATAATCCGTGCAATCACTTTGGCATCAGGAGAAGAGGACGCTCGCGTAGGCTTCTCACCTCAAAAAAACACGATGAAACTGCGGGCTGTTGCTGAGTGCACTCAAAGCTTGGCCGGAATGGTCTGATTTCCTGAATGTTCACTCGGGCTTCGCCAGAGATGATCATGCTCCCTGCTCTGCTTCGCACTCTCGCCTGACCTCCATCTCGACGCGGGTCCTCCACGTGGCGAGTGTCCTCCCTGTCCTCCCTGCTGCAATCTAATCTCATTGGAAGCAGCCTGTAGCCTCCTGCTCCTCCCCGTCCTCCTCCGCCTCCCCCAGTGCTGCAGATTTGCATTCGTCCGAGATCCTCATTCTCTTATCAGATCTATGTGGCGATACGGCAGTTGAATCAATAGCAAATTCAATCAAATTAGATCAGCTTGTATGCAGCCTTCCGCAGCATGAGACACACCATGCTAGGTTTCGTATTAGACGCGGGTGGGAGGAGCTCCTCCCACCCGGCCACGAAAGGTTAAGCTTGGCAATGCAGGTGGGTCGGCGTGAATCGCACTGGAGATAGAGCTCCTCTGCCCTACCGATAATGACAATTGCCACTGTCTCTGTTGGGGTACTTAAAATGAACAGATGAGAGCAAGACCAATGTATATTTGACAAACAAAACAAGTTACTCATTGTGCACTGTTCTGAACTACCTCAGGGTCTCTACCACACCACACACACCAAGCCCATATCCACATACTATTCCTTGTCACAGCCAAAATGTCGCGCCAACTCATTTCGAGCGAGAAGTTCCCCCCTAAGCCGCACAACTGTGAGTATTGCGAAAAGTGCAAACGCAATGTGCCTTGAACATAGGTGACTGATATGACCCCAAGGCCCTGCAGTCAAAGTCCCCGGTCTCGTCTTCCTCGCCGGCCAAACAGCTACTGGTGAGATCAAGCAAGCAACAGTGAGTTCGGCCAATTCTTTTCTCAAATCAATTTTCTGCTGACAACATTGCGTCTTTTCCCCAGAGAACGGTCCTGCAAAATCTCAAGGAGGTCTTGGAGCTTTCGGGGTCATCTCTTGAACAGGTGGTCAAGTACAATGTCTACCTTGCAGATATGAAGGATTTCGCGGCTATGAATGAGGTCTACATTGACTTCCTCCCCAAGCCCATGCCATCGCGTTCGTGCCTGCAGGCGCTACCTCCAGGAGATGGCACAGTCATTGAGATCGAGTGCATAGCGCAGGTTTAAATTGCAGACATTACTTCCAGGTGGATCACATATTATGGTTTCTTAGAATTAGGGAACATGATGGGTTAGGTCTTCATCACGTGGAAAGACCACCTACTTTCGTCATAGAAAATTGATCCGATGTTTACAATTTGAATGGTTCACTTAATTGCGACGACCCTTACACATTTTGACACCCCATACAGTATAGATCATTCGTATTGCTGTCTGTCCTTCCCGTCTCATGTGTAATGCCTCCAGCTATGTCTGAACAGACAGTAACAAATTCGAAGATACGTGCAAACCACTGTGCACAAAGATGAATGAGAGACCACATAGCTGGTTTCGTTGCCATACACGGCGCCTTCATACAGTGGTAAAGGTTCAAAGACCCAGCATTTGAAAAACATACAATCCCGAATGGAACACGTAACTCATTGAAGCCGTCGACCACAGAAGCAAGTAAATGGTACATGGTAAAATCAAATTGTAAGTACACTCTAGGATTCGTAAGATCTACTTGTCAGCCTAGTCTACCCAGGTATCTCAGTGCCACACCCACCGCTAAGCCCTCACCGTCTGATAAGTTCCCCTAGGAGATGGAGACACCTGCTCCTTCAGGTAAGACACTCCAGCCTTGTCTGGAACTCCATAGGCTCAGAGAAGGCTAAGCTTCCAATAATCCGGCCAATCGATTGCTCTCATTTCGATTGCTGGGGATACCGGGCAAGGATTTCCGTGATTCACTAGCAGAAACCTAGACACGATGTACATTGTGGTGGAGAACAGATAAAGTACTTTTGCGATTTATGTAATTCTATTTCATAGAAAGCTACAACGCTACAGCTAATGGAGTGAGAACCCCGGTGCGATCCCGCCTAGGTGAATCAATGTGTCATGACCGAGCAACATCGAGCTCCGCCATGTACCAGTTTTGTATCGCCTTGGTGTCGCCCGTCATGGCGACGGTGTCGTATTTTTGCCTCGCCTCCTTGGCTGCTGCGCCGTTGTTGACCATACGTCCGGCCCACTTGCCGTGCTTCCGCGCGGCCGCCACAATCTTGTCGATGGCAGCGACGAACTCTGGCTCGTCGCCACGCGCAGGCGTGTAGCCGAGCAGGGCCTGGGCGAGGTCGTTGGGGCCGATGAAGACTAGGTCCACGCCGGGGACGGCTGCGATAGCCTCGACATTCTCGACGCCTGCGCGCGTCTCGATCTGGATCATGGTGATGATGGTCTCATTCGCCGTCTTCATGTACTGCGGCGTCGTCAAGCCGTGGCCGATGGCCGGGAAGGCTGACCCTTGGCCTCGCACGCCCTGTGGTGGGAACTTGGACGAGGCGACGATCTGGCTGGCCTCCTCGGCGTTGTTAATCTGGGGCACCATGATGCCGTGGGCCCCCGTGTCCAAGGCCCTCTTGATTATGTCGTGCGCTGGCCCGCGGATGCGGATGATAGGTGACACCCCCAGGGCCGCGATGGCCGAGACTGAGTTGTGCATGGCCTCGTCGCCAATGTGACCATGCTCGCAGTCGATGATGACGCCATCAAATCCACAAAGGGATACTATCTGGGCCTGGCGCACTGAAGGAATGGCCATGAACGTCATGAGCGGGTACCTCCCGGCCCGAAGGCCTTCAAGGAGCTTGAGTCGAGGGTTTTGGACATTGGTTGTCTGAGCTGTCGGCCAGACCGTAGTTTGTGCAGCCATGTTTCCACAGTTTGTTGTTGTTGTTGTTGTTGTTGTTGTAGGGGTACGATAAGATTCAGGCACAATCAGGCTTATTATGCCAAGTAGTATGACAGAAACAATTCTCAAACTAGCAGAGTATTCTTTTACTTGACTTTTCCTTAAACAGTATGAGGCTCGCCTTCAGATATCGCAGGGAATTGCAGTTTGCCTTCAGGCTATTTAACTTGAGTGTATTGAGCCACCTCGCCTCTTGTTGAGTATCCTCCATTGAATTGCCACATACACTCATAGTCCCTCCAGTGCATGTCCCTTGGGAGGAGCATCCAGGAGGAGCGCCGTCGTTTTACGCGAGGCGATCACGTCCGCCAGGGCTGTGTGAGGAGGAGGACAGGGGAGGCGGTGCGTGTAAGCGGGAGGAGCTCCTCCCACTCACTATCTTGGGGTCCCACATCACAGTTGACTAAACCCAATATCCGTGCCAAGGATTCAGGGCGGGCCGCGGAAGATACCCCAGATTTTAGCAGATTAGAAGATAACGCCTAGAACAAACCCCAAAGGTCAGCAGAATGCTTATCGGGGTAGACAGCCTCGGGCAGCCCCAGGTTCCCATGAGAGCCGAGCCGGGCGCTGCAACTACGTGTAGACCAGGTTGCAGTTAAGACCATGGGAGTTCCTCACGCCACAATTTAGACAGGCACTGACTTGTTCTGTGACCTCGTTTCTTCTCTGGTTCTCGCAGGAAGCAAAGCAGTGATTGATTCTTTCCTCATACTTCATTCTCTGCATTATTCCTGGTCACCATGGATGTGGACAAGAAACTTCCTGTCGGCGAGGTTGGCGATGGCCAGTCTTGTGCCGAAGGCCAAATCGACATTGGCGACACTCAATTCGCAGGCGAGCGCAAGCCCGAGTCACTGGCAAACCTGGGAGATCATGAGATTGCGAGCCTCAACAAGAAGCTTGTCCGCAAGATCGACCTGCTCATCCTGCCAACCATCGGCATACTGTACATTCTAAACTACATCGACCGTCAGAACCTCTCGGCTGCAAAACTACAAGGCATCACTGAGGATCTCAACATGACCACCGAGCAATTCGCCACGGCAATCTCGATTCTATTCGTCGGCTACCTTCCCTTCCAGATTCCTAGCAACCTCATCATCACAAAGATCTCTCGACCGGGCATGTACATATGCACGGCTGTTGTCATCTGGGGTGCCATATCTGCTGCCACGGCCGCGGTGCACAGCTATGGACAATTACTTGCTGTTCGGGCTATTCTTGGAGCGGTTGAAGCGGTTTTCTTCCCTGGTAAGTCAATCTTTCTCTGTCATGCCATGTTGTTTCTTCAGCAAGCTCTTGTTTAATTTCTTCCGTGAAGCCTTCTGGAAGATCAGTGTATTACATTGCTTTGGATCAGCAGGACTCTTGGTCGAGGCTATATTCATACATTAGTTTATATCCTTCTCTTGTCCTCCTCAGAATACTATTGGATATTCTTCACTTTCTAATTAAATAATAGGTGCTATCTACTACTTGTCCGCCTGGTACACAAAGAAAGAACTCGGAAAGCGGCTTGCCGGTCTCTACATTGCACAGCAAGTCGGTAACGCCTTTGGTGGACTCTTTGCCGCAGCCATCCTGCAACTTGACGGAACACATGGCATAAGAGGATGGAGATGGCTATTCATAATTGAGGGCTCCGCTACGGTCGGCATCGGTGCTATATGTGCTCTCATCATGCCCGAGTTCCCACACAACAGCCGTGTGCTTTCGCAAACCCAGCGTGACCTGGCCGTATGGCGCATCGAGTCCGAAGCTGGAGCGGCTGAAGGCCACGAGGACGAGAGCACGATGAGCGGCTTTACAAAAGCGCTTTCGGACCCCAAGCTACTCCTTCTCATATTCTGCAACCTGCTCTCACAAGGACAGGGCTCCATCGCGAACTACTTTCCCACCCTTGTTGGTGCGCTCGGCTATTCTCAGACCATCAGCCTGCTTCTGACCGCTCCCCCTTATATCCTCGCTGGTTTTGTCTACTACGGCATCACATTCTACTCCGATCGAAAGAACACAGTTTACCCTATCATCCTTGGTTGCATTGCCATAGCGACGGGTATGTACATCATTCCGATGGCGACAGACAACGTCGGCGCACGCTACTTCTCCATGATGATCCTGCCCTTCGCTTCCGTCGGCCCTCAGATCCTCCTATACAAGACGATGAACCTTCACCTCGCACGTCCCGTCTCCAAGCGCGCAGCAGCCTCTGCTCTGATCAACGCCATCGGAGGTACCTCAAACATCTGGACCTCATACCTTTACTACGCGCCTCCTCGCTTCTTTGCTGCTTTCGGTGCCCTTATGGGCTGTGCCGTCTTGTTTGCTGTCACCATCACCGTCTATCGCTGGGTGGTGCTTCGAGAGAACAGGCGCCTGGACTCGGGCGATCCGGCCGAGATTGCGAAAGCTATGAAGGGAGGTGTCACTCAGGAAATGGTTTCGCTTGGTTGGCGGTATGAGATGTATTAGATTTCAGAAGGGATGGGATCATGTAACTGTAGTTCCAGCACAGTGTATCAGTCAACTATGATGATTTTCAATGAATATTTGGGCTTCCTCGGGTCTACAACAGAATGCCTCAGTATAGTACGGCTTTGCAGTGAGCAAGGCTCATGTGTGTGAATCACTACGAGTCCCAGAAGGGGTTGAACATAAAGTAAGGCTTGCAGTAATCCGCTCGCAGCTCTTGATGTTTCTGTCGTCACATCATTCTTGACAAGTATCTGAGTGTTTGGTAATCAATGCGACCTGATCAGAGGGTTCTGATATGGCATCGCGTTCAGAATCACATGCATGCTGTTAAATATTCACGTGATCGACACTCACTTCTCCCTAGAGATCGGCATCTATTACGCACTTGTACTGCGTTAAGACATGGCCAGAGCCTCATTTGAGCTTTTATGATCTGTTCTCGTTTATTTACAATATTTTTGCCGACGTGTCTGTCTCGTCGGTCTCTAGGTGGCAGAGTAAGTCTTCCGCAAGTCCCAACAATATTTCTGTGTTTGCCTGAATTGTCACCTTACCCGAAAAAAGTCTTTTGAAGCGCTAACACGGGTATTTCAAGAGCATTTACCTGAAAACGAAATGGTCTTGCTATGATGTCTCGAGCTGGCGAATCGGGTCAGATGCTAATAAGCCGGACCGAGATCGCCATGCCGCGAACCATACTACTAGTCCTAGTCAATTCACCAACGAACGGCTGTAAACATGTGACATGAGCTAAATGTCCTTTGTTCATAGATTTGTAGAAATTACCTGAGCGTTTGTTCCCGAGTAGCTGGTCAAGGGCGTCATTACCTGTCGTTCCATCATCTAATTGCCAGATGTATTGACGCCTCATTCTTGCCTGCTTTCCATTCTCTGGCTGCGAGGCATATCTCAAGTTACATATACGGTATTGACCAATTGGCTTACAATCATGGACCGGGGCCAGTGCACTGTTGCCATAACTTGGGTGCTGTTTGTGGTCTCGGCCATTTTCCTTGGGCTCAGGATCTATTGTAGATGCCGTGGAGGCGGCAGGTTGTGGTGGGATGACTGGGTGATGATTTTGGCATTTGTCTGTTGATCCCTTCAACTTTTAATCACTGAAAACACCGACTTGATCAATTTACTGACATCTGTATGCTCCAAGATTCTCTCAGCCGCAGAGCATGCTGCCACCGTGGTCGGGGTCGATCTTGGAGTCGGAAAGCACATCAACGAGATAGACCCGGCAAATATCCCGGCTTTGCACACTTTTAGCCGCGTGGGTTTCTCCTTCGCCATACTGGCCTGTGCTCTAGCAAAAACGTCCTGGGCTCTTACAATGCTGAGAATTTGCCGGGCTACAAGGGATTGCATGAGAATAATGGTATGGTTTCTGTTGGTATCCGTCAACGTTCTAATGGACGCGGGGATCATCCTCAACTTCCTGGAATGCGATGGGACGGGTCTTACTGTGTCACCGAGCCAGATGTGGTGCTGGAGCAATCTCATCGCGGCTAACTACAATTTGTTTTCGGCTGGTAAGTGGATCCAGCGCAGTCAGCTTCGTTGAAATCGCACAATAGCGTCAATTGACATGGACAGCCTGGTCTGGAGTTACGGACATTTTTCTCGTCTTACTGGCTTGGAAAATCATCTTGCCTATGCAAATGAGAACCAACGACAAGATTGGGGTTGCAATAGCAATGGGCCTTGGGCTCGTGTAAGTGATGCTTAAAGGATTTTGAGAAGCGATAAGGGCTGACTTTGCTGGCCAGTTCCGGTGCCATGGGATTGGCCAAAACGGCCAACGTCCTTCTCATGGCTAAAATGGATTTCACATGTCAGTACTTTCGTACACATTGGTATTACTACGCTGACATGCAACAGACGAGGTCACGAACCTCATTATATGGGCAGCGGCTGAAATAAGCACTCTCATGATGGCTGCAAGTGTGCCATTCATCCGCCTGTTCGTGAAGGGAAAACTTTCCACGTCGCTGTCGAATATGAGCGGAGCTCAAGGACTAAGAGAACAATCTCAAGAGAAAACAACGTCGAGCATCCCCACCACCGTTGGATCTAGCCGGCCGAATTGGCGAACACAGTCTGGAGACTCTGAGCTGATGGCTGAGAGAGACTTGCCGCAGACAGCTCACGACGGCGGCACTCGCTGCCCCTTCCCGTAAATATGGACCTTTCACGAGTCGAACCTATTGTTATTAATCCACTATGGTAGCCCAATGTGAGTGATATTGTTGGATTCCATTGTGTCTAGAGGTCATGGATGACTACCTAAGTACAATGATGGTATGAAGATGCAGGTGGCAGTCATCTACCGCTGCAAGATGCTGAACAACATTAGAATGGGTGAATACTTCTTCTCCTTTGATATTTAATATTGACCTATTGGTTGCTACACGGCGACATCATGAATAAACATTAGATGGAAATTTCCCCGGTATTGTAGAGCAGGTACACATAATTTCCCTCACATTAAGACATTAAGTGGAATCTTGCAGCTCTAGGTACTTTCTGCTGACTTTTCTCTACCGGACATTCCATCACGCTTTGAACGGATTCAACCTACAGATCAGCCACCAACCTTTTACGTAGCCTGGCTCCACAGGTTGGGCGGTGTGAATAGATCTTGGTAGCCCAACCCCCTTTGATGAAATCTGGGGAAGTTTGGGGGGCAGTCTGGGGTACCCCGCCACAATCCTGGTCGCCTAATCCACATCTATGTGCATTCGCCCTGGTGGAGGTCTTCGACGACGCGATGTACACGGGGAATGCCGGCGCGACGGCTGAGTTTGCGAGGTGCTTGCCGGGTGCAATTGCCGACGGATGTCTTAGATGGACCGCCTGCTTCTTCGACCATGCGTAAAGAATGACACACACGAGAAGATCCCACGCAGGCCGAGCGCCAAGCCTGGAAGTTGGATTCTCTAGTGTGTCCGCGCCGGAGATTATGCTAGCTAGGCGCGCACGACTGTCCCCGGGTCTAGAGGATAACACCTTGGCTACAGATATCCCCGCTATTCAACAGAGGGTGGCATTCGGTCGCTAGATATAGGGGAGATGAGTGACTTCCAATTTCTTGGGCCCATGGCCAGACTTGTGGAGTTTTGTTTGCCTTTTGTTGTTCAGTCGGCCTCCTGGACCAAAATGGCTTCTCCCTTCCTCGCGACAGCGTCATCAGCCTCATCGGGGGTGACCAACGCGCCTGGGCCTGCTTGTAATGCTTCGACTTTTCGACCCCTGACCTTGGCCAATATCGAGGTGTTAGAACTCGATGTCGTCGTCAACAACACAGTCACGTCAGAGTCCTCAGCCGGCGGTGGATTCTGCCAGGTTACCGTGCAATACACACACCCTGGACAGAATGATGCAGTCAATACAATAGTAGGCCTACCTCTGCTCACAACTGACTGGAACGAGCGCTTTCAGATGGTAGGCGGCGGCGGTTGGGGAACTGGTTACACGAGCGCCCTGTATCAAGCTGTCGCAGATGGTTACTCGTCGGTAGCCACAGACGGTGGTCATGACAATGACGCGCCGGTGGCCGATTGGGGCCTCGTTAGCGAAGGCAACGTGAACTGGCCGTTGCTCTGGAACTTCGCTGTGGTCGCACTGGATGAAGGGGCATCCCTGGGAAAGCTAGCCACAGAACTCTATTACGGCACGCCTGCAAAGTACTCGTACTGGAATGGCTGCTCCACGGGTGGTCGCCAGGGGTATATTATGGCTCAGCAACACCCGGAACAGTTTGACGGGATTCTGGCTGCGGCACCCGCGATCAACTGGCAGCGCTTCATCGTGCAAGAGTACTGGGGTCCTCTGATGGCGAACCTTCTTGGTACGTGCCTCCACTACTTGCAACTGGATGTAGATTCTAACGGTTGCTCGCAGACACGAGACCTCCTAACTGCGTGCTGGAAGCGTTCACTCAAGCCGCGACTGACGCATGTGATGGCTTAGATGGCGTCGAAGATGGAGTCATTGCTCTTCCAAACCAATGTGACTTCGACGCAGATTCCTTGATTGGCTCTACTGTCAGCTGCACTGAGCCAAGCGGATCCATCATTGTTACAGCGAAGCATGCCGAGCTAGTCAAGGCTGTCTGGGCAGGGCCAACGTTAGTATCACTTTTCACCTGTTACGGATCCCCGTCTTTCATGTTGTGGAATGTTCTAGAATAGGACACTTTAGGACCCGTAGCAGGACTAACCTCACCATCAGAGAATCCGTGGAAGGCAAATTCGAGTGGTACGGGATGCCCAAAGAAGCTCCTCTGACCAGTCTTCTAAACACGTCGTGCGACTCCGTAGACGATTGCACCCTCGTCCCGTTTCCCATCCCCGAAGACTGGCTCAGGGTGTTCGTAGCCAAGAACACGTCACTGGACCTCAGTGGCCTCAGCAGGGAGGACTACGATCGGCTGTACCGCGCATCTGTCGCTCAATACGCATCGGTCATGGGAACAGACAATCCGGACTTGACTGATTTGAAGAATGCCGGCACCAAGCTCCTCACCTGGCACGGCCTGGCAGACCAACTCATCACCTATCACGGAACGGTTGACTATTACGACCGAGTGACGGAGCTCAATTCAAACGTTACGGACTATTACCGACTATTTCTTGCACCAGGAGTAGAGCATTGCGGGCTTGGACCGGGTCTGGACCCTCACCTCACCATCTTTGAATCCCTTCTGGCTTGGGTTGAGAATGGCACAGCTCCTGAAACTATACCCGCTACAGGACCGGCCGTCGGTGGTAATAATGCCACTCGAGAAGTCGGGCTGTGCTTATACCCTCGTCAGCTTACCTATGTCGGCTCGGACCCAAATGACGCGGCCTCTTTCGAGTGCCGGTGAAAATTGTTGAACATGAGGAGGTAGCTCTGTGAGACAACCGGACCTCACCATAGGCACGCCTACCGACCACAATAAAACAAACATCCGTCCGAGTGCGCTAATGCCTGATTCATTCTGCGAGCGATCTTTAACTGTGACGGATTCGCTTCTATCCAAGCAATGCTCATCGGGGTCTTACAACTCCTGAGACAAGAAACCCGTTGTTACTGCCAGTTTCAGTCGTACCTCTCAAAATCGGATTCAATACCCGTATGGGAAACATCCCTGGTACAATCACTTAGCTCAGGGATATGTTCCTCGGCCTGGCTGCTCCTGAAAGAAGGAATCCGGCAAATCGAAGCCTGATTCTGCTTCTCTAAGAGCTTTCAGGGTGTCCCTCACAACGTCGTAGCCAAAGTTGTAATCAAAGAATTCCTCAGGAGATTCTGGTACAAGTCAGCCACACATACACACTCGTGTGGGTCAGAATCAATGTAACATACTTGGCACCCGTTCCAAGGGGATAAACTGGGACGCTCCCTTCTGGATCAATTCTGGCTCATCCTGGCCGGCATTGCTGAAGATTTGCATCAAGCTCGCTCGGTTTTTTCGAATCTTTTCATATAGCAACAGACGTTCAGCAATGCACTCCCTTGTGGCATTACTGAGGACCATGCCGAGAACGATGCCATCCTCGATCCCCTGAGCCCCGCCCTGTCCTTGGTCTATTCCCAGTCAGTAGTGCAATTGTCGTATCGCGAGGAATCCTAGACTCACGAGGTAGCATAGGGTGAGCTGCATCGCCTGCTAGTGCCATCTTGTCCTTCACCCATGTAGAAATAGGCGGTCGGAAGAGTAATGCCCATTGCTTGATATCCGTCGCCTTGCTGTGCAAGAGTCAGCGTTGAAAAGGTAACTGAGCACGTTACAGTGGGGCTGTTTTAAATATACTTGAGTACTGCCAGAAGCTGTGGGTGAACGTCATGGTATCTGTTGAGTAACTTAGACTTCTCGATGGGGGCTTGCCAGTCTAGAGTCACACGAAAGAAAAGCTTTGTTAGTAAGAGAATTTCTGGCACCAAGATAATGGGGAGTCCTCAAACCTTCTTTTCGCATCTTTGAGATGTCATCCTCGTGGAAAATGGCAACGAAATTGTGCACCTCATTGCTACAATTATGTCAATTACTCGACTGTATGAGGCAAATGGCGGCTTTGGGCAGGTAACTCACTTTCGGCAAGGGTATGAGACCAGCCTCTTCATGTCTCCCACGAAGAATTTCATTCGGCCATCATCGTCCTCAGTCCAGAATCTGGTTTCGGGGTCATTTTCGATGTCATCTGTGGGAATCAGAAAGCGGTAGCAGAAATTGTAGGCGTCTCTTGATGGTTCAGGAGGATTTGATTTTCCGGTCAAGGCTTCAACGCCCAGGGTATGTATCCCATCTGCTATTACAACAACGTCGCCACGCACAGTCTCGCCATTGGCAAGGGTGATGGACGGAGTCCCTGCATCCTGCAAATGGCTTAGAAAATGGCGTGCGTCTAAAAAAGAAGCTGCTCCCGCTTCGTCACGCTGACATGAGCTGCATCTGAAGGGGGTTGATACTTACATATCTGACCACCTCAGACCTCAAATAAATCTCTGCAGGCTTGCCCTGCCCATTTGCTTCCGTGGCCAGCCTCTTCAGCTCTTCATGCAAATCGACCCGGTGCGCAAAGTACCAAGGCGAGCCGTATTTGATCGGAACCTCGCTCTCTGTGGTGCCCACGTGGACGCGCTCAAACGTTTTGGCATTGGCACGAAAGCTAGACTTGACCGTCACAAACCTGGCGCCTTCGGGATTCAACCCCCAAGCGAGTAAAGCTCGAGATGCGTTCGGTGGGACATGAATAGCGGCGCCGATCTCATTGTTGAAGGAGGACCGCTCGTATATGCGCACATTGTGTCCAGCGCGGCGCACAGATATGGCGGCCGATAATCCTGCTATGCCTGCTCCGACGATGATAACTTCCAAAGCCATTGGTACCAGGGAGTACTTTCCAAAGCGCTTCGAATAAAAGAACAAAGCACTGTTTGAGGCAGTTCCAACGGAATAATGTGGCAGAGCAGATAAGATCAAGCGGGGTCACCGCGGCTGTTGAAATACCATGAGCGCGTATGCTTGTCGTCGAGTGTGCTGAGCTGTGTACCGAGCAATAGAACTGCGCCGCGATTTATTTCGGTATGCATGCATACGAACTGCTGAATTTTAGAGCGCAGGGTGTTCCGGGCTCGGTTGGCCTTTTTTCAGCGGCTTCATGTATATGGAGTACCTGCGAGTTTCAAATGATGCACCAGGGTACTGCGCTCTCGTAGGATGAGCTAGTGAAATTGAGGAGAGCAATGAATCCAGTATGATAGTATAGGTAGCAACCCCGAGAGTGGCTCGATCTGAAAGGCCAATCAGTCGTTAGAAATGCATGACGATGGGGTCTTGTTGCTAGTTTTGGCGAGCAAGCTCCACGGTGCAACGCTGACTCCCAATCACGGCAATTCGTCCGGAGGGGCAAGGCTTTCTGTCTCCAGTTGTAACAAATATTATGACATTACCACAAGGGTGCTCATGGACGCATCTATCTTGTATTTCTAATTCCTGTGGCAATGCATGCTCAAAGTAGTCATTGGTTAGATGGCGGCATACTTGTTCGGCCAGCTGATTGTCGTGAATAGGAAGTCCTGATGGCTGTGCCGCCCGTCCTGTGGGGATTGTCCACTGCAATGTCTCCTGGAAAGTTCTACACGCGTGCGTTAATTCGAACTCAAGCCAGCCTGGAAGATTCGTCAGTTGCTCGACGCAGCTAAATTTGAGCGTCCTCAACCTTCACCACTGGTTGTCAATGGGAAACCCATGGTTGTCTTTAGTTGGAGAGAGAACACTGTTTTACAACCTCGAATTAACCGCCCTAAATCGATTCCTGGTCGAAATCATAATGCTTTTCTAATCGACATGCTGTAAATTGCCAGCGGAGTTTTGGTTATGTTTGAAATTTTACTAAAAGCTCCAAATACCGGTGACTCCAAGATGCGTGTCTTCAGAGTATAAGCATTGTAGCCGTCACACCATGCGAACATGGCAAACATTGTACTTAGCAGCTTCAGATGCATAGGAGACACTGAGTTAATTATTGGATGTTAAAGTTTATAAGCCACTGACCTCATAAAGAAAAATCTCAGAATAGACATAAACTCACCTAGAGCTGCAACAGAGCATCGGCATGACCGGAGCGTGCAGTGTGTTGTCTGTCATTACCAAAGGCCGACAACATCATGCAGGGTATCGCTGACAAGCGCATACTCGAAACATTTACCCAGTCTGATATGACAACACCCTCTGCGCGGAAGGTCATCAACGGACACACGATCTACCGGTCTCGGCATTTCGAGCTTCCAGAAGAATTTGGCGACGTGGTACTTGGCGATCTGGGATCAGAAGTTAAAGGAGATGAGAAGCGCAATCATGATGCACAGCCAGAGGTATACAGGTCGCCTGAGACGATGCTCAAGGTTGATTGGAATTATATGATCTGGGATCTGTTCGAGCGAAGACAACTATTCTATGGACAAGATCCAGACGGCAAGGGATATTCTACTCGCGCTCACTTGGCCGAAGTAATAGCGCTACTTGGCCCGCCACCACTGGATTTGATCGAACAAGGTGCCCGGAGTGACGGGTTCTTCACCAAAGAAGGTACACTATGTACTGAGATTCTTCTAGTGGCTGCAGCTAACAAGTCTCTTCGTGCAGGTAAGTGGAGGGATGAAGACAGCGAAGGAACTACCACAGGACCCGTGGCTCAACAGTCTATGACACAGAAATGGCGACAACATGCAGACTGCGGAGAGAAGATCAGTCCGATCACTTGGAGAAGAGCCATCAGGTAAATACTTTGGGGAGAGTGTTTCCATGATCAGGTCTTGTGATCTCCTGGCTGGACGACGAGGCTGATGATTTGAGCTGTGTCATGGAGGCTATCAGGGCAGCGACATACCCGCGTGTGCACTCCCCCATGGCAGGCCAGGCCATGAAGAAATTGAAAAGAGTCCATACTGGCGCCGAATGCCGGTCGTCCAGGAGTTTGCCTTCCATCACAGCTCGCTGTCATGTAGGGGCGCGAGGCAACGCTCTTGCAGGATCTAGTCTGTCTTTGGCCTGACGCGAACCTCACTTCCCGCGGTGATGAAACCTGTTATATTTCATAGCCGATTCCGTGTCCACTATTAATTTGCAGAGGGAATTCTCTGCTTACGTCCTCGCAAGGGCATATCGACCTAAAAGAGTCTCAAATGGCAATGAGATGCGAAGGGCTCCCAATGATTACTGCTCACCATATAGACCCTGTGGCCATGTACTAGACAGCGAATGAATGTTCGAGAAAAACTCGTGGAAATCCCCATCTCTGGTTTGTATAAGCAAGTCCAATAGGGAAGGGACAGCGTTAGGTGCTTCGACATCCAGCAGAGACGATCTGGACTGCCCACCCGATATCCATTTTGACCTGTGCTCCCAAACACATGCACAATTACACAAGCAAAGCGAAAGCCAGCCACCGGCAGCGGTGGCCTGCCTCAAAGAGCCTGATGGCATCCCACCCGTAACACAAACACCTCACAACACCAAGCAAATCAGCCCAACCCTCCTCACCCGCTTTCCCCCACCCCCTCCATAAAAGCAAGTATAGAAAATCAAACCCCACCGAAGCACTGCACCAACGGTCTGCAACCCACCCTACTACATATCCAGCTACCCTCCAAGCCTGACCGGCCCACCCCGTCAGGTGCAATGACACAGTAGGACAACAGACCCGGGCGCAGTCAGCACAGTCAGCCATCACCCATGCACCCATCCAGCCGACCAGCCAGTCCTGCGACACGGTCCGGTAGCACGGCATACGACGTAGTGTTCGGTGCTGCGGCACAGCGCGCGCGCATACACACTTGTGTGGGGAGACCATACACGAACACCACACCACACAACACCGCCACCACATCCATTGCCATCATTCAAGACATGCTTGCAGACATGTCAGCGTTGTACTCAATGGGTGGGACCAAAGCCAAGCGCTGTCCAGTAGGTTAGGCTAGAATGACGAACGGTTGGTCCAACGGCTGGACCCTGGTGGGTGACTGGAAAACATACAGGCGTCGTTATACCCACCTCGTCACCGAGGGAATGATAACAAGGGGCGTTGCACGGGTGCTACGAGCGGCGATTCCATGTCTTGGACATGGAGGCGATGGACCCGCTGGCTCCTGTTCAATGCTGTCATTCGATTCAATACATTGCATCACGTGTGGACTGGGACATCTTGGAGAAATTTGTATGAGTGGGTAACTTCTGGTATTGTGTGAGTGATGGTGTGGAGATATCTAATACACAGAAAGCGAGTTCAGGCAAGATCGTTTTGCCTCCTCGGGTCCAATTCCCCCTTTAGTATGCTTGCTGGTGTTCGAGCTGGTCTCTTGTGCTCTGTAGTTTCCAAAGTGCCTCGAGTTTTGCCGCTGCGCCGCCTTTCCCATGAATGACTTGTTTTTGTGGTGTTTTCCAACCAAAACATATGTGAAAGAAAGAAAAAAAAAGATAAAACCAAAACTCCCAATGCTGAGCAATATTTGAATCCTCAACCCCATACGCGATGCAGTTTACGACGAGCCTATCCACCCTCGAGAAACGAACTAGAAAATGCAACTTCCCAGAGGCGGCAAACACCGAGGCAGACCTTTTGAAAAAGAAAGGAGAGAGACCAAGCAGCATACTAATCCAACCGTTGAGATGGCAGGGGAAAAAAAGAATGAGGAAAGACAAGTGATAACCCAACTACAAGTGATGAAAGCCGGCTATGCCGGGCTAGCACCAACCCACTCTAGGCGCCTCTCAGAGCGCCAGTTCCAATTGAAATCTCGCCCTTTGTTCTTGCTCCAAGGACATTCCTTGACCCGTTCCCGAGTCTGATGTTTGTTGTTCGCCACATGGTTGTGGTGGTTGGCGAGCGTGAAGTTGTTGTGGTGTGACGAGGGATCAACGCCGAAGAGGCCCTGGCCAAGGAAGCTCCCGCCATGGTAACCCGTCTTGAGGGTGAAGTCGGGCTTGGGCATAGTCTCGTGAGTGCCCGTGTACGCACGGCGTTTCTCTCCAAGCTTGGCCCACTTGTCCATGGAGTTTTGCTTCTGAGGCGATTGACGTTGGAAGTCCTGAGGCTTGACCGGGCTGACATCTTGGAACAAGAAGTGGTCCGGCAGGTCTCCATCCATGTCGATAGCGTCCTCAATAGCTGAAACCCGAGGCTTCGCGTTAATGACGGAAGACTTGACGTTGGGAGACAGGCCCTGTCGGGGCGTGTCGTCCTCGTCCTTGCTGTCTTCGCTCCAAGTCCGGGAGTTCATCCTCTTGAGAGCTCGGAGCTGGCGGGCCCGCTCTTCCTCCTGGTGTTCTTCCTCTTCCTCCTCCCAGAGGTCGCTCCAGCTCTTAGAAACTCCACCCTGGTCACCAAAAACCATGGACATGGCAGGCACATTGCGTGGCTTGGACATGGTGATTGGTAAGGACCCTGCCATTGGTGACACCTTTGCAGCTGGCTTCAACATCGGCTTGTTGATGTTAAGAGAATGCATGGAGGTGGGGAAGCTGGAGTCCATGATGGAGGAAATGGAAGGGGTCTGCGCAGAGAACCAATCGGTAGTTGCCGCAGACTTGGAGAACAGGTCCTCGGAGTAGCTCTCATCGTCTGGAATGGCGCTCAACTGGCGGATAGGCAGCATGGCACTTGATGTGTGCAGTGCCTTGGCCCAAGGGAACGCGCCAGTATCGGCCATAGGGCTCTGGATGGACGGTGTGCGCAGGGGCTCCCGGTTTGCCGAGGCGATGTTGGCCCGCGACGAGCAGAACTCATCGTCGATTTCTTCGAGGGTGGTGAAGCTCACGACGCGGTTCAGCGCGCGGCGAGCGCCCACCAGAGACCTCTTGCTCGGGTCCATGTTCATGCACTCGACGATGACCTCGTAGGTGTCTTGAGACATCGAGGGGAAGACGTCGAAGAGGGACTGCTTGTCACGGGAGAAGTCCAAGAAGAGGGGGTCGGACTCAGTCGGAGTGGTGAAGGGGTTGCGCGAGAAGAGAATGTTGAGCAGGCAGACACCGATGGCCCAGATGTCGGCCTGGGCAGGAGCGTAACCGGCACCAGCGGAGTCGTACTGCTCTGGTGACATGTACCGATCGCTGCCGACGCCGGTCTCGTATGTCCACTTCTCAGTGGTGGCCAGGCCAAAGTCACCAAGCTTCATTGATCCGTCCTTGGCAAGAAAGATGTTCTCCGGCTTGATGTCGCGGTGGTAGACACCCTTCGAGTGGATGTAGGACACAGCGTCAACAAGCTCCAGCATGAAGCGCCGGACGTGCTCGGTCTCGAGGGGTCCTTGGTCAACGCGGATCGCCTCGTAAAGGTCACCTTGCTGGCAAAACTCGAGGACCAGGTACATGTGAGCGTCCGTCTCGAAGGAGTGGACCAGGTTGACGATGTTGGGGTGGCCGCCGAGGTGTTGATGAAGGGTGAGCTCTTCCGACTTGTCGTCGATGGCGAACTCCAAGCCGGCATCGTCGGCAGCCGCCTTCTTCGTCAGGCACTTGATAGCCACAACATCGCCAGTGACGAGGTCTCTGGCCTTGAAGACCATGCCGAAGGATCCATGGTTGAGGGGTGAGATGGTTTCATATCGTCCACCCAGGACGACGCCGCCGGTAAACTCGTCTCGCAAGCATTCCATTGTCGTAAAAAAAAAAAGAAGTACCAGAAATTAGAAGAGATGTAAATTGCAAATTAGCAGGGCCGCGTGTTGACAAAAATCCCCGGAACGCTTTTGTCGGGAGCCCAAGGCCAGTCTATGTCGATGAAGAATGATGATGTTGCCTAGCGGTTTTTGGAATCCACAGTGAATAGTTTACCAGTTGTGTACAGCGTAGAACAGGTTGTGGCGGAAGGTGTGGCTGCCTCAAGGCGGAAGGTCGTAGGTAGGAAGGTGCAAAGGTGGTAGAAGGCGATGTACAGAACGCGAGGTGGAAAACAAAAGCAACTCCAGATCGTTCAACTTCGGAGGCTCATCGATGGGTATTTTCGGTTGGTTAAGACAAATGGAAAAGAGTTGGCTTGAATGGTGCTGATTGTGTCGGTCGACGGAGCCCGGTAGAGCAGAGGCAACAAAAGGAAGGTCGTCAAAGGTGCATTGAAAAGATGTATTGTTGAATAAAGAGCGACGTTGTTGTAGTAGGGCTCGTTCAGCGACGGTTGGGTGGTTGGGGCGTGGATGGAGGAGGGATGATGTTGCTGTGTCCTCAAAGATACAGCAAGATCGTCCCAACGGCGGAGAGGTAATGTTCCAGAAGAGGTTGTTGTGGATGGCCGCGAGGGGTGTGAAAGGTGACGAGGGCCGGACACGAGGTGTGAGTAATCGTTGAGGCACGGCACTGCCGTCAAGGAAAGCGGACCTCGGGTGCTGGGGAGGACCCTGGAACGGAGTGGGTAAAGGGTGAGGGAGATGTTGGCACTTATCCAAGCACCGGTGCCACAGAAGTCGTTATCATCCGGGGGTGGGTTTTGTATGGAACAGGCAGGCGAAGAGATGACTCTTCAAACCTCCTCGTTCAATAGCCGGCGTCCAAATAAGCTCTCCCCTGGGCGTGCGTATCACGGAGACGGATTCGCAAGCAGTGTGTTGGGCGGCAGAGTTTGGGGATGCGAGGTGACCAATATCGCCAAGGGGTGGTGTGATGCAAGGCAGGCGGAACAGGCAGAACAGCGCCGGGTCGAGGGCCCTTGGGGCGGATGCACACGCAGTCGTGGTAGGCAGCACAGAGCCGGCGTGCAAATGACTTCGAGACAGGTCGATGCCGGGTCGGTGGTCGTCGAGGTCAGCGGTCCGAGGCCGAGTGTGAGAGCTGATTGCTGAGCGAGTCACAGAGGTCACTTGGCGGACAGGACCGACGTCACAGTATTCCTTTGGTAGTAACGGGAGAGTCGGATGGGCTTGATCGATCGAGCCTGGTTATTCGACGACTTGTCGACTTGTACAATTGGCTTGCAAGGAATATAACTGGACTTGACTTGACACGGGAAGAGAGGACGCTGTGAACGGGAAACAAGAGAAGTTGGTGGGAGGGGATGAGGGGATGGCGATGGTGAAGTAGGGAGAGATAGGAATAGAGGGACGAGGTTGGGTGAGTCGAAACGAAGATGGCGGTGGAGGGATCAAGTAACGGGAAGAGGGAAGGTAGAAGAGGATTGGTTGACCTGGACCTGGGTGCGCAACTGAGAGAGACTGTGTGTGAGTGCGAGCTATGAGTTGTGCAGCACGGAACGCCTGGGGGGTGTGAGGACGAGAACGAGAACGACAAGGACAAGGAGCTGGGCTCGGGGCCGGGGCCAGGGCCAGGACAGGGCGCCAAGGAGTAGGAAGTGTGCGTGCAGTATCTATGCAGTAGCAGAGGAAGCCCCAAGAGCCTGAGAGAGGTGCCAGTTGGAAGAAGGGATGGATGGGGGGAGTGTGGGAGTGTGCGAGTGTGCGAGTGTGGGAGCACAGTTGGGTGTGTGTCTGGGCGTGTGTGGAGGGCGTGCGGGGGTGCAGATAGCCAGGCCAATACGGAAGAGAGGGGGGCGCGTGGAAGGCGTGCAGCAATGGAAGCCGAGGGAAACGGATGGGTCAGTCCAGCAGCTTCTTGGTCCTGCTGGAGTGGTGAAAGGGCAAAGAGTCAGACCTGGAGGTGAGATTAGCAATCTCGCCTGGGGTGGTCCTGGACTGGCTGGCACCAGGGCGGCAGGGGTGGGCTGCAAGCGTCAGGTCTGGGAGTTATCGCGTGGTCACAGTGCCCCACAGTGTGCCATGCAGCCCATCTGCCGCCGTGGGCAGATCGGGCTGTGTTGCTCGGCCACGCCCTGCCTCTCCCTGCAGTTCCCGCGAGTTCTGACTTGACCGTCAGAATGTCTGGCACTGGCCTACACGTCAGTTGCTGTCTACACCTGCAGCAGTCGGATTCCAGTCTGGCCAGTCGGGTGGTAAACATGCCAGCAGAGTTGCTCGATGGCACAGTGTCCCTGGGCAACCTTGGAAAAACGCCCAAGACATCGCTACTGTGCCGTGGGAGATCTGCACTGGGTGTGACGGGGCCCAGAGAGATGACGAGCTTCTGGCTATCTCTGGAGCGCGGTTTGGGCAGGGGGGCCTGGGGAGGGCGGTAAATTGAACTGCCATCATTTCACCATGGACGGGCGGGCTGGCGGGATGGGCGAGACGGGCGAGACGGGCGAGACGGGCGGAGCAGCACGTCAGGAGCTCGTGCTTGGACTGGCAAGACTGGCCGGCCGAGTGGCCGAGTGACTGGCTGTGTGGGATCCGGTAGATGGGCCTCCATGCAGTACCTGGTCCCACGCGCTTCGCCCTGTGGCAACTGTTGGTATTCTTGGAACGCTGGCTATCAGGAAACAAGGCAGAGGCGCCTGGCGATACCTGGGACCCTGAGCAGAACAGGGCCAGATCGGGCTAGCCCCCTCTCCGTCCGTCCTGACTCCTCCGTCCGGTTTGCCCCTCTAACCCCGTTGGGAGTCACACTCTTTGGGGCCCTGCTGAGCTTGGCCTGCCCTGTTCGGGCCTGGGTCAGGAGGACGCCGCAGTAGGCAGATGCACCGTGCTGCAGCTGTCCTGCATTGGCCTGCGTCTGCTATCGCTTTCACCGCCAGTTACCTGCTGCGGGCGTACTGCTAAGGCCACCCTAAACGGTATCGAGACCACGGCTCTGGGTATCGTTCCGGGCCCAGAATTGCGCAAGGCTGGGTCTGTCTAATAGTATGCTCAAACCCTCACGGCCAGACGGCATGGCCTCGATGCATCGCGTGCCCCCATTGCCCCCGTGGACCCCGTTTCTGTCCCTGCAGATCAAGAAACAGCAGAAGAAGCCACGTTATCTGGATCCATTCTTGGCTACGCGTGCTGCGATGGGCTGGGGCGCCGTCGGGTCCTGCCTGGGGCCCCAGGGCCCCCCAAAGATGAGAGGGAGCACTGGGGACCTTCAATCCCCCACCGCAGACACAGTATCCCCCCCCCCAAATGGCATTCCGTTTCACTTCGGTAGGCCTGAGTCCCTTCATTGGCTGAAGCTCAGGTACTCCTTTTCCACTGCATGCGTTCCAACCGCTTGAACATGACCACTAGCACGGCAGCTGCTATGTCAGCCGTCTCAGATAGAGGTGGGCGATAGCAGCAACATGGTTTGAATTTCCGTCATGATGCGACTTGATGACCGTCACCGTGCTCCCGTGCTATCTTCCCCATGCTCCGCTGTGCGTGCGTGCGAGCGAGAAATGGGCGGTTCGCTCATCTCAGAGACACAGTCGCAAAGCAACAGTTGGCCAGGCGTTGCAACAACAAACATGAGGGCAGCCCCCAGTACGTCATCGCCAGCCAGACAGTAATAATAACAGGTGGCTGAAATCAATCTCCATCAATGCACTTCCAGGCGCAGGAACCGCAGAAATCAATCAAACTGGGCCACGTCCCATCGTGACCTTTAATGGACCCCACTGCAACTCGTAACTCATCGTCAATCTTGTCATGCCAGGACTAGCGGCAATAATGCGGACTGGGATGGAGCTCCGAAACGCTGGTCCAGGACGGCCGCCCGGAGGGTGACGCTCTCAAAACGGGCACCGAGCTGGGCCAGTCTCCCCTTCGCTGCCAGGGGTGCTAATTAAGCTCCCGAGAGGCGCGCTTGCTGATGATGGACTCTTTGAATACTGTCCAAATCGTCGAGCCATCCCTCGCGCCCCGGAGGGTCACCAGACAAGGTCGAGGCGGCGAAAGCTATGGCGCCATAGCGGAACTACAAATGCACACGTTGTCCTGTGCCATGTTTGTGTGATGGCTGGCGGATTGGACGGCAAGTGCCTTCGTTGACTGCGATGCAAAGTCCACATTACCCGGTTCCTTTGTCCCAGCTGGTCAATTGCACCGTCGTGCCGTTCGTTGAAAATCCCGGGCCGCCACATTTGCAAGAGTGAGACTGGCCCAGCGTCTAGACCCCATCGTCAGGCCGTGTGACAGGCGCCGGAGCCGCTATCGGATTGATGTGGACGGTCCATGCGGGTGATGTTGGCCCCATGCCCCGTGTGTGCAGTGGCAGGCAGCGTGCCTTGCGTGCTCCATCTGCCTTCAGCTCCTGACAGGCTACACACCATAGGAGCAAGCTACCGGAGACCCCTGCGGTCGTGACCATTCTACTTGTGTGGAGGAATGCAACGGCGGCTTCGGTATCGCAGAAACGGCTGTCGTGGCGTGCACCGCGATACGTGCGATCTGCCCGCCGCTGCGTTTGCTGCGTTTCAGCCCTCCACCTGTTTGGGGCCCTCTGTTATTTACTGTTCTTCCTCGCATGATCGCTAGCCGGCCTTCCAGCCAACCAGCCTGCTGCTGCGGCCGCTCAGGGGCTTGCTGCAAGATGTCAGCCCGGCCGGCGGAAGACAGGCGGCGTGGTATTGCAACTGCAGGAGCTTCTGCTTGACGCGTCGGAGGGCGGAACGGCTTCATTGGCCCTTGGAAGCAGCTGCTGGGTCCTACAATGGGCCGTCTCGGAGCGTGACAAGCGAGGCAGTCACAGCTGGGCTTGGCTGAGATTTGAACGGGTTTGACCTTCTGGCGGTCAGGGTTTCTGGTCAGAACCGGGCATTGTTTACATGCTGCTTGGATTCCAGTCCAGCCCATGAGTTTGTGATGCGCGGGCACCGCTGCGTGTGGTTATTGGTTGTCTCGGCCGCAGGGCCGACCAAGCACGCACGCAGGATTGAAGCGCATCGCCTGTCACACCGTATCCTCTGCAACCTGGCAACATGGCCTGGCAACATGGCCTGGCAACCTGGGCAGACCTCACGAGCCTGGGCCCACTGGTCACTGCCAAATGAGGGTCCTGATTTGGCTTCGTCCACGTTGCGACGCCGAGTGACCTTGTTGACTCGCCACCAGCCTGTCGCTGTCGTTATCGTACAGCGGACAATCGTGAAGATCCGTACCTGGGGTGCTAATCCTGTACGCTTGGATTCCTGGCCAAACTATCGAGGTGCCAGGGCGGGCCGGGATTGGCTGAGTCTGTTGAGTCTGCAGCAAGCCGGGCGGCCGGGCAGCAAGTGGGAAGGCTGGTTCTGTCCGTTACCGTGGCAGTGGCCGGGAGCGCGTGTGTGGTGGGCAGATTTTGCTCGTTGACATCTCGCCATCTCGTCCTCGCTTCGTCCTGCTGCGCGACGGCCTAACTGCCGTGGCACATGAAGCGGCTGGACGGACGTGGGAGTGCACGAAGGCGGCCTAGCTCCTCCAACAGCTTTATGCATAGGTCACTCTGTGCACCTGGTTGAGGCCAGTACCTCGCTAGACTGCACGGTCCCAAACTTCTTGACCGTCTGTTCTCTGCCTCCATCCTGGTGGTCACCGTCGTCGATGTGCAAGTGCACTTCGAACATGGACAGTGAGACTGTGCCTGGGTACTGTGTAGTGCATCCCATCTAGAAGAGACTGAGGATCTGTTATTGTGGGGACAAGACGCATACGGCAGGAGGCCTTGGAGTCCCATCGGAAAATTGTCATCATCTATCTGTTGACGAAGAGGTTGCATATCCGTGCTCCATTTCTTTCCCTGCCACTTCTGTGCCAGCTTGCCAAGGCGTGATAGTGGGGTTGGCAGATACAGTAGATCGGCACTACCATCCCAAGCCACCCTGGCACCCTGACCTCCTGGACAAGCACTGGCCTCCCTCTGCTCTTACCGCTGGTTGGGGGCCAGTCGTGCTTCCGCTCTGGGGAGTCTGCTGTGCTGTGCACCTGGAGCTCCCCTTACCCATGCTTGCCATGGTGGTGCCAAAACCTGGTGCACCCTACAACGGGCAAGGCCTTACGAGGCTGCAAAGCTGCACTGGACACACCAACGACGACACCATCAACGCCCTGGAGCGACGCGTCTGGCGCTGCACAACGACGGAAAAATTTTCTCTTCAAGCAGCCTTAGCAGCCTAAACAACACTACTCTCCATACTCGAGCCCTCTTAAGACCTTTTGTGCAAGGGACCTGTCTTCTCACCGCTCTGCGTGCACCCTTCACGACAACCATCTGTCTCATCGGTGTTCGGGCTGCTCACCTGGGGTAACGCATCTCGTTAAGATTTTCACCGCGAGAGGCGCCAAATCGAAGGGGCAACTGCTACCTAGCGCACCAGGGCGTCGGACTGGGCACCATGGCAGAACTAGCCCCCGTCAAGGTCGCCTTACTAGACATCGGTAAGGAACAAAGAATGAAGAAGCAGAAGCAGCAGAAGAAGAAGAAAAAAATCAGACGAGGCACCGGATGGTCCCATACGCCATCCGCCCAGTCCGGCAGTCAGGAAACCTGCATCATCCTGCCGATACCACCAGCACCAACATTGCAAATCCTCACCCTCATTGAGCTTCCTCCTGCGGGCTCATGACTTGCTAGATGCAGTCTCCCATCTCCCCTTTGACCACTTTTTTCCCATCCGGGCTCCGTCGCCAGTCGTCATCACCGGGCGATGCGGCCCCAAAATCCAGATGTAGCAGTGCGTTAGCCCGGACAAATGAGCTGATGAGTTCTCTTTGACAGAGGGTACCGTCTGCCCAATCTCATTCGTGAAGGCTGTTCTGGTGGGCACATTGATCTTCCCTTCCTCGTCCCCAGTCGACCCCATTTTCCCTACTCCATCTGCATGCACGCGACCTGTCCCCGAGACACCAGGCCTATGGGATGTCACCCATACTTTCCCGTTTCCGCCCTGACGTTGGGACAAGTGTCCCTTCTCGGACTGACTGTCGATAGAGGGCCGGACGGGCAGTGTTGCTAGCTGGTGTCACATCCTTGACACGGCGGTGCTCGTGCTCAGGGAGTCTTGGGGCGCTCCCACCATCTTCTTTGTTCGTCTATGCGACCATCTCCAGTTCACTTTAGCAATGTGGGCAGCGGCCGGCGATCGTCTCACTGACGAGACCACCATCTCCCATCTAGTTCCCTTATGCCTTGGAGGCCCTTCCTGAAACTCTCGAGTCCAAGTGGGATGACCCAGATTTCGTCGTCTACAGAGATGCCTTCCCAGAAGAGCACAAGGCATCGCCCGAGGCCCTCCACGCTCACGTGCAGGATCTGATGGCCCGCGACGTCAAGATCTCGTACCTCAAGGCCCTCCAGGGATACCTGTGGGAGAGCGGCTACAAGTCTGGCCAGCTGAAGGCACCTCTCTTTGACGACGTCCCGCCCAGGCTTCGGGAGTGGAAGAAAAAGGGCATAGAGATCATGATCTACTCGAGCGGGTCCGTGCCAGCCCAGAAACTCTTGTTCAGATATACCAACTCGGAGCCAGCCGACCTGAACCCGCTCATCTCCGACTACTTCGACACGGTAAATGCTGGTCTGAAGACAGAGGCATCAAGTTACGCGAAAATCGCAGCCGCTCATGACCGCTTTTCCCCCAGCAGCTGGTTGTTCTTGAGCGACAACGTCAAGGAGGTGGAGGCGGCAAAGGCGGCTGGCATGAAGGGCTTCATTGTCCAGAGACCAGGGAACTCGGGACTTCCGTCGGACACTAAGACGCAGCACAAGGTGATCAGCAGCTTCGATGAGATCTCGTCGTTGGGTGCTTGACCAGCCGGCAAGCTGGACACTCTCCGGACTAGAAAGCTCGGAGCCGTTCTCAATTATCCGAAGGGCCAGCGCGACGTCACCCAAGCCACTCATTCAATGGATGGAACCAATTGCGCAGCGGATAGATTATCAAGGTTGTAGATGATGTTATCTGCCACCCACCCTCGCCAGATTCGATGATCTTGCCCATGATTCAACTGCAACGGAATAATGTGACACTGCCCCCCTGGAGATAGCAGGATGCCCTTAGTCACGGGAAGCTCTTGATACCGGGGATTTGTAAATGAGTGCTGCGACGAGACGACATTAAACCAGACTGGATGTCTATGCCAATTGATAGACGCTGTGATACCCATGAAACCAACTCCCGAATCTGTCGTACTTCCCTGACTAAGCGCCCTCCGACTTATAGAGCAGATTAGCAACCCCGACAAGTATTTCGAGACTTGGCTGCCAACCTCAACTTGGACACAGGACCCAAGTACCCATCATCCCCCGCCAGGACCGTGCTTTTGGAACGTAGCCAAGGCAAGGACAGGATCTGGACAACCCCCCTTCCATCCCCCCACGAGGGAGGGCACAGAGATCGCCGAGCACTCTGTTCCAAGCCAATATCCGGGGTAAGACAACTATGATGTCCCCAAGTTTCCAATTCTCCTTCAGCTCCCCAGTTCCGGTTTCGATCGCCCGGTCACCTGCACCACCATTACTCGCCGGGCGCGCCACCTGATTCGCCAATTGCCCCCAATCACCCCTCGACGCGCAGGATGGAGTTATATTGGGGTAGGACAGGGTCAGAGTTCCCTCCCAATCTGCCAATGCGGGACCGGGGGGCTGCAAGCGTGCGCTCTCATCGTCCCATCATCGTGCGTTCATGAGGTTATCATCGTCTGACCCCCGGGACAGACAGAGAGAGACGAGCCTACTGCAGCTCGTTGGACTCGTCCTCGTCCCAGTCAGTAGTGTAGTCTCACGGGCCACCCAACCCCAACCGTCCCCCCAAAGTCCCCCGCCGACGTGCCGGCAGCCGCCGCGCAAGCCTGGTAGCGGGGAGCTTTGGGGCCCCGGTGCTATTTGCTCTGCTTATTGCAGTGTACTGGACGCTGGCTGGCCCTGGCGCACCCCGTCCGAGGGGCTGGGGCCGACCGTCGCTGATAGCTCCAGGGAGGCTCGGTGCTAGGGGTGCCGGCGCAAGGGACGGCGTCTCGCCCAGCTCAGCGGAGTCGCAGAGCTTCCATTTTACCCCCTGATTCTTGCAGGAACCTAGGAAAGTATGGCTTCCCCAGCTGTCGGGGGCTTCAGATGAAGTTTAAGACCGGGCGAATGGCAGCGACGCCTACAATCAAGACCGTTGCCTGTGTGGTATGGACTACGTTGGTCGTCCGTCCGTCCGCTCCGCAGGCACGGGAAGTATCCGCTCTGACGGTCCGCCCTGATGCCCTTCCTTACCAGCCACGTCCCCATAGGGTAACCTGCAGTAGGTTGACCTTCTCTAGAACGACTGTCCTATAGAGTAAACTACGATGAGATAACCACATTTGGGGATAGTCCCTTTTGGGTAGCCTCGTGGGGACAATCTTCTTGTAAGTACACGCTCCCCCCGGTATTAGCACGTGCCTGTGATATCGAGACGTTTGCCATTCGGATCATATCCCTTTTAACCATGATTCCCGAGCTGGCCCAGCCGAAGATATATTGTAAAATCGCCACAATGCTCATCACGCAATGCACACCTGCTGTAGGATTTGAAAAGCACGGCCAAAGTCGTCGTTGCATCGGTAACACCAACCGCGAAGTCCGCCCGAACAATACGGCGGAGGTCCCGTCGAACATCTCCCGACGAATTGCCGGTAACGGTAGCCTACGCGATGTCCGAAAAATTAACTCCTTCTACGGCACATAAGATGCAGCTGACGATACGCTCGTCCTATTTCGTCGCCCTGCACCCCCCCCCGAGGTGAATCCATTCTCGTTCCAAGTGGTTGGACGTCACATCCGGATTTAGGCTTTGCGTATGTGCTGCAGTTGAGCACGTTGCTTTGCCCGTCTTTGCAAAGCCCCAATGACAAGCCCTTGGTAGCCACGTCCAGGTCTCTGGGACTGGGGGACCCAGGACTCCCAAGGCCCTTGAAGAGCCACTACCCCTTTCCTTTTTGCTTGATGACATCTCGTCGTACTGTGCGGACTGTAAAGGACAGTGCAAGGAACGGTATGAAACAATGTTGAGCTTGGCCATCCGATCTGATAGCTGGTGTTTTTTGCTGGCCACCACAGAACAGATCACGACCAATCCTGTCCCTTGCTCTTATTCGGATGCGAAGAATTCATGGCACTCACGGCAGCCATTGAGAAGACGTCGACCAAGACTAGGCGATGGCACTGGCAAGACTGGATTCTGACATTGGCCCTGACATCACTAATGTGCGGTCCATCACAGTCGGCTTGCTCAATGCCCAGATGATGGGAACAGCCAATCCCGTCGACCCGCCCGTTTTGCTATGCGACAGCGACAGGGCGGAAACGCCCTGGCGGCTAGGACGAAGGTTTAGTAGCCAAGCTTTCTGAACTGTTAACCCGGAGAGCAAATTACGCCCGGAGGTCTATTGGGAAGGTTTGTCTCGTGATAACCTACGATAGAGGTCTGGCCCAAGGGTCCGTGACACTGACCCCGGGATGGTGGTGCGAACTGCTCTTCGTCTTATCAGGGTGTAGAGGTTGCCCGATAGCTTACGCGGCGCGCAAGATATCCGAGAGATACTGAGATGCGACGAGGTGTTCGCTTCCGCTCATTCCGGGCGAGGTTTGAGGACGATGGCGAAGTTGTTTCTTGAAGCACCCGAGCGTAGCTCTTTCTTGGTGAAAGGGGCACCTGACCGTAGGAGCGGGGGGCTGTCGGCAACCCGCGTCCAAAGATAGTAGACAAGTTTCTGGGTGGTCTTGGATTCCGTCAGCTGGTAGCCAAGGGATGACATGATGGCATTGAGTTTCTCCCCATCCAGGTAGCGCGAGTTCGAGACACAAGGTGCAGGTAGGACGAGGAAAAGGCTTGGGAAGTGCGGTTTCAGCCCTGCATTCGTCCCGTGTCTGAAGCGTGACGGCGGGTGAAGGAACTCGAGAGTGCGGAGAAGCATGTCACCTCTGCCACCGGCTTCAGGGACGAAATTCAGCACCAATGACAGGCTGATGATATCGAACCGTTCGGACTCGTCCTTAGGCAGTGGTCGCTCCATAAAGTCCTGTTGTAAGATGCCATCCGCCTGACTGTTCAAATCAATGCGGACAATGTCGAACAGGCCACTGAGAGAGCACGCATTTGTCGTGCTCAGTGCACCAACTTCCAGCATGCGCAGACGATCTGGTGGATCCGAATCTGCCAGGGCCTGCAGCGTGGGTTTGACGGGCTTCAGCCAGTCCAGCAGGATCTTGGAGCTGTCTCCCCCGCGGTCATTCCGCTGTCCTTGAAGGCTTGCCTGCTGGTACTTCTCGATGCCGCCCAGGGAGGTGATTTCCGAGGCTGCGGCTGCTTCTGCAGCTGCATCGCCATTTTGAGCAGCTTGCTTCCTTCGCTTCTCCAAGACGTGGATTTGGTTGATAAGTGTCCTCGTAGCTTTCCTGGAGATGGACTTTGGTTTCTGGATACTTGGCGGCCGGCCAGCGGTCAAATTGAGCTTTGCTCTCTTCTTCTTATGAACGACCATTTCCGTTTTTCGAGGCCCTCGAAAGTGACCTAAGGAAGCACAACCCTTCTGTGTGTTGAATGAGAAGAAGTGTTGTCGGTCAAGTTTTGCCATACAAGAGCGACTCCAAGTCGAGCCGGTCGACCAGACAGGCGGGCGCTAGGCCGCCAGCCGGCGCCCAGCTGGCGGATAGGTGGGCCCACCGCTCGGCCCACCGCTCGGCCCACCATTTGCATCTAACCTTCTCAGAGCCCAAAACGAGCCCAAAACGAGCCCAAAACTTTTCCCCCCGGCCTGCTTCTTGACTACGACAATTAACGACCCTTCAGATCCCCACGTCCCCCGAATTCAACGACGCATCCTCCGCAGAGAATTCGAAATGGCTCCCTCCAAGACAGGTTCGACACCCTGAGACCGATTTTCTTCGCTCGCTCGAGATGATGTTGCCGGCGCTCCCACCCTGAGGGCGAGGTCTCTACCGACCGCAGACGCACGACGAACCTCGATCACATGAACCCTCCCTCAGGCGACGGTGCATTCCAGCAGCAGCAGATTTTGCGAGTTCTTTCGGCACGGAAAGAGCGATTGCTGATGCATCATTCTACAAACAGGCACTTCCAAGGGCAAGACCGCGGCCAAGAACGCGGCTAAGGCTACCCTGAAGGGCGTAAGTAATTTGACATGTTGCGCTTGCAGCAAACGCAGCCATCGTGCAGGAAAACACATGCTGACCAAACATCCTCATTTAGGTTCACGCCCAGAAGAAGCTCAAGGTCAGGACCTCGACGACCTTCCGTCAGCCCAAGACCCTGTCTCTGGCCCGCAACCCCAAGTACCCTCGCAAGGCCATCCACCATGCGCCCCGTCTCGATGAGCACAAGATCATCGTCCACCCTCTCAACACTGAGAGCGCCATGAAGAAGATCGAGGAGAACAACACCCTCGTCTTCATCGTCGACGTCAAGGCCAACAAGGCCCAGATCAAGGACGCCCTGAAGAAGCTCTACGACATCGACACCGTCAAGATCAACACCCTGATCCGGTACGTTTACATGGGCTTTGGATTCCAAGACGAGACGGAGATTCCAAGACGAGACGGATGCTAACACGGACCTTGTAGCCCTGACGGCCAGAAGAAGGCTTACGCCCGTCTGACCCCTGATGTCGACGCCCTCGACATTGCTGCCACTAAGCTGGCCCTTGTCTAAACTTCTTCTAGAAATGGGGGTTTGCAATTATTTGGGAGGGTCTACGGATACCGAATGACAAAAAAAAGTCGGCGGGGATTATGGCATCTATCGGCGTCAAAGGGTTCTGAAGGGTATACCAATTGAATGAATTGACACGTCCATGTCCTCCCATGACCGCGCACCTCTATACATGCATGCTGCCTGAACGTCTACCTAGACTTGAGTGATGCTCTGCCTGCGCAACTCGTACAAGTACAAGGCTCGTAGCTATAGATAGGTCCAACGGCCCCTGGTTTCAACGTCGGACGCCGTCGACATGTCTATGTTGTCCCAGGATTCTCTTCATGTCTCCCGTGTTTGGTTTATAGCGTAGACCGGCATTGCGTATTATCGTACTATTCCGACGGACCATGTTTGTCAATGCCCTCCCTAGCCCTGGCGCATGCTTTGCAGATGCTTCACGGCCAGCACGCTGACGTCCATGAACCGGTCCACGCAGTTCGTGAGGCACGCCTGCTCGCCCTTGTCCAGCTGACCATTCTTGAACGAGCCGGTAACGCACTTCTTGAAGCAGGTCTCCGTCAGGTCGTGGGATTCTGTCCACAGAAGAACTCAATCAGTTCGTGAGAACGACAATAGAACGTAGCGGCAAGTAGGGGGGGGGTTAAGTCGCATACGGGCCTGGATGCGGGTGCGCTGCTGCTCGTTCTGGATGAACTGGCGCAGGTCCTGCTTGTCCTTGTCGGTGAGCCTGTCGAGGTCGGCTTGGTCGATAGTGGAGGCGTCCATGGCTGCTTCAGTGGTGGCTCTTTCTTCTGCTGCGGGCGGCTTGTTGCTTTGGAGGAGGTCCAGGCGCGGTGACGGAGCTTGGGGGGTTGGCGAAAATGAGTGACGCTCAGAATCTTTACTCTCTCGGCTTTGCGCTATCTAATCGGCTGCTTCCCGCCTAGAAAGCTTGGACCACCGAGAGGACTCACCTCCCGACAGGAAAGCAGCCTCGGTCTTGATCCATCAACTACAAGAACACAATCACACATCACACGGGAGAAAAACATTCTCGCTGAGTTAACGTTACAATTTTCAAAACTCGCTTGTTTCCATGATTTGCACCAATTTCTTCCGCTGTAGTGCTTGAAAAGAAAGACCTGTCAAGAGCCTCTGTCTGAGCGCCAAGTCGACTCGGGACAACCAGGTGACGGACCCCAAGCCTTCTCACCCGATCTTGCTTCTGAAGAACGATTAGCCGCCTGCGAATAAAAGTTTATCCAATTCTACCAACTACGAGAAACTATTCAACTGTTCCTCATGCCAAGCAGGGGACACAAGCCCGAGATGTGTGGTAGTTACTGCCCCGACCTCTTCCGGGTCCTCTGCCCATACGTACAACACCGTTAGAGCGGGTCATCGAATACGGTGGCGCATGCACACCGTCCACAACCTACTGTGATACATGTATTTCAGGAGAACGAGATACAGAGCCCAATGTGTCTTCAGTCGGTCTCGTCATCGTTCTTCATACACAATAGTCGAACCATTTTGCTGTGTAAGAACGTGCTCGCAAACAAAATTGGTGCTTGTCGCCATGGCTTTGGTACACTGACATGGGCTATGCCGTCCCTCGTCTTTCATGGCTGGGCTATTATAATAACTTCTGGGGTATGACCCTCGTGCCATACATACGGTGTATGCTTAGTATGGAATGATTCTGCGGGCGTCATTTGGCTGGTTGCTCGAGTTGCGCCCGCAACGATGTTGTTGGTTAAGGGAGGGGCAGGTCTGTTGTGACTGCTGTCCCATTCACCATATGTTCTGTCTCCAAACGCATACTAGGAGGCGAGAAACCTATTGAATGACTTACCATACCACCAGGCGTCGCTATACTCCGGCCAGCTCCCTAAACCTAAGCTGAGGGTGTGCTGAGAGTGCTTATTGATGATACGTGCAAGCCGCCAACGTCAAGCAATCTCACAATCCTGGCAACACCACATAGATGCGGTCTAAAGCTTCAGTGTTGCACTTGCAAACTTGTTGTTTGTGCTTGAATTACAGCATTGAACTTTATAATTCCCAGTGATGTCAAACTTGGCAGTCCTACCTTCTAGTAAAAAACATCCCAGTCTTGAACAAGTGAAGACAAAATAGGCTACTTCCCAAGATTTCAATGGCAGTTATGCATTAAGTAGACACAGTCTCCTCCAAAGCCACTTTGAGGCGTATGCGGTCGGGCCTTAGGGAACTTATTGTTGTTCCGGCTTGATAGAGGAACTCAAAGAATACCAATAGTCCATGCGGTCGGGCCTTTCATCGAGGGATCTGCGACTGAGTCCTTCATTGAAGCACTACAATTTGAGGCATTGACGCCCAAGACATGCTAGGTGTCTGGCTTCTTATGCTCCCTGACACTACCCTAGGGTAGTAGAAGTGATTGATCAAAGACCTTGTGACTTCATTTCTTCAGGTTTTGCCAAACCCTTCTCGAATTCCGTATTGGCATTCTTAGACTCTCTCAGCCGTTTTGATGTGCCATGGCCAGCCATCCCGACCTCACTGGCAGGTCTTGATTGTCTCACAGCCCAGCTCGCTATCAAGAACCCTTTTCCTTTCACCCTTAAATTTAGCCTGTTCCTGGGCAAGGGTGTTGGAACTCCTTGTACGTGAATTCTATATCGTGCCCATCTGGGTCGAGAACGTTGGCTGCGTAGTACCTCGGGTCATACCATGCTCTGGCTGACGGAGGCCCTCCCATTTCGTTGTTTGGCGCTCCTCCAGCCTCCATTGCTGCTTCATAACAAGACTTGACTTCTTCCTGGCTTTTGGCTGCAAAGCCAACATGTGTGTCGCCAGGAGTGCCTTGCCTGAGCCAGAAGAACATGCGTCCGTCTCTACCAAATCCGTGCAAGCATGGATGGTTGAAAGGTGCGGCTTTGCCGTCGTATTCGAGGGTGTACTTGATGCCCATGGGCGCCAAGGCCCTTTTATAAAATGCAACTGATCGAGGGATATCACGTACAGTAAGGAAGACAGAATCGATGAGAGAAGCCATTGTGGAAGACGGTGGGGGTAGTAAGCAAAAATGCTAAATCTGGAGACTTGAGTGGGATGTCAGTACTCGTTGCTTGCCTAGGTAGGTGATGGACATATATAACCAGAGGACTTCCACTTTTCAATTATGCAAACGGATGTCGCGGACACAGGACCAGGCACTGAATCGAGCTGTGTTCACAGTCTCTCGTCGAATTCTTAACGAAACAGGAGGCAAACAGGTTAGATGCGTGAATGGCTTGGCAAGTCTCACTCACCCCAGCTTACAAGTGGTGCTTAGACGAGCAATAAGCAACAGTGGGTTCTCACTCACCGTTAGTTCTACAACAGTAGTCTAAGTCAGATTTTTCAGGCCGACGTGTACAAAGCATGAGGCAGTGAGTAGATTTGTAAGGCAGTAAGGCAGTAAGGCATCGGGAGGCCATGGCGATATTCTTACTCGCCATTTAGTAGGAGTGTTCATTAGATCAAGGTACCTACCTACCTTAATCTAATAGGTACTAGGGAGGGTTACTACAACTATTATTTACCTATTTAACATCCTTACTATAAAACTAACTTATAATAGGTTAAAAGTAAATAGTAGCTTTAATATATAAGTTATTATTTAACTTTTTAATAGCTTTTTTATTATTAAAATATAAGAATAAAAGTAAGTATATTATAATTATTTATAATATTATATAATTAATTTAAAAGTATATAATAAAAGTAAAGTTTTTTACTTTTTAAATAAAACTTCTTCCTTTTAATATATTAATTAACTAATATAACTATTATTAAAATAGAATAATAGTATAGGTTTTATATATTATTAAAAATAACTTCTCTTTTAAATTAGTTATTAAAGTCTTTTAACTAAGTAAGTAAGGTATATAGCTAATAGTCGTACCTTCTATTATAATAACTAATTTACTAAAAGTAAAAGTTTAAACTCCTTTATTTAAAAATTATTTAAGTTTTAAATAAGCTTTTTAAACTTATATTAAATATCTATAAAAGATTAAAAGTTATAAAAACCTTTATTTAATAAATAACTTTATAATTAATCTAACTTATAACTTATTAACTAAGTTATAAATACTATTTTACTATATTATATAATTTTTAAATCTTTTATAAAATTTTACTCCCTCTTTCTTTAAATACTTAAAGTTTTATAAAAAGCTTTAAAAGAAAATAGTAATAATATAAGTTTTATATATATAATAACCTTTACTTATAAGTTCCTTTAAAGCTATAAAAAAAACCTAAAGCTTTAATATAAAAGGAGTAAAAAAGGGTAAGAATTAGTTTTACTATAAACTATTATCTATAATAAGAGTCTTTCCTCCTTTTATTATAGGTTTATTATATTTAATAAATATACTTTTAATAATATATTATTAAGAATAACTTTTCTTTTAAATTAGTTATTAAAGTTTTTTAACTAAGTAGGTAGGGCGTATAGCTAATAGTTATACTTTTTATTATAAATAGTTTTTAAAACTTATAGTAAAGAAAGCTTAAATTATCTTTAAAGAATTATTAATTTAAAACTATAGTTATTTAAGGATTTTTAAAAAAAGAGTAATAAAGCTATAATTTAATATTATAAGAGGTATAGTAGCTATTTAAGTTAATTAACTAAGTAAATTAAATAGATTTATTAGTTACGTTTAATATATATTTAGTTTATAGCTTTAATAATTATATATATATATATAACATTAAGTACTAATAAGTAATATATATTAATAAGTAATATACTTTTTTTAAAACTATTATAATATATCTTATAACTATATTTTCTTATATTATATTTTAAAATAAATAAAATAAAAGAA
>JUJX01000354.1:0-40568 GCA_000800745.1 Diaporthe longicolla
TTAATTATTTATTTTAGCTAATAATATACTATAGAGGATAGAAAAGATTTATATAGCTTTATATATACTTATAGGTTTTTTATAGTTTATTTTAAATTTTTTAATTACTTAAAGAGCTAGAATAATTCTATCTTTTTTTAAATAAATTAGTATAATAGATATTAATTTCTAGTATAATAAATAGTTAAATAAATAGAGTAATATAAGACTAATATAAAAAATAAAAATATAATCTCTATTAAATATAAACTTATTTATTAAAACTTTAAGTTTTTAAACTTATATTATAACTTTACTACTATTTTAAATTAATTAAGTTAATTAAAAATAATTAATTTAAAATAATTAATATTAATTAATACTAACTTTTATTAAATTAACTATACTAAGTAAATACTAAGGTTAATAAAAGTTAGTAAACTAGTAAAAAGTATTCTATTAGGTAATCTATTTTATTAAGTAGTATACTATATTATAGTATAAAGTTATAAAATATATAGAAACTAAAGTTAAAGTTAGAAACTTATTTAATTAATAAAATTAATATTAGTTATATTAATTAATATTAAAGTTAATTAATAAGTTTAATATTAATTCTATTAAATACTTTAAAAAGTTAAAATATATAAGAATATAGTTATTATTATTATAAATAGCTTTTATAAAATAAACTTTTTAGTTATTAATTTAAATATTTAATTTAATAATTAAATAGCTTTATAATTAATATTTATAAGTTTATATAAATTACTCGTTTTAAATTAGGCGTACGTAGTTTAAATCTAGTGTGGGATGCGACTTAATAGGCAGTATTCCATTTAGACCGGTGACATCAGTGACCGGAAGCATCCTCCGGGGAATAACTACTCATAGCGATCCTATAAAGACATTTTCTCAAACCCTATCCGGTATGTTCCATCGCGTGGACTTCAACTCTTCTCCGTCGCTCTATCACAAGCAAGATTCGTCGACAAGACTCACCGGTCACACGGATGACGCAAACACGGAACAGAGCCTCAGCTAGCGCCGGTACTCAGCAACCACACTAAGCAGCCAACCTCCACCTACACACCTTTTACATCCACCTACCTATCTATTTTCAGTAACCTACCTAGTATCTACTTTTCTAAATAATATCCTTATATTCTAAAGTACCTTTTACTCTATATTAAATTCTCCCTTAACTTAGTTTTATCTTTAAAATTTAAATACTTAGAATATAAAGCCCTTTTTAATATCTCTTTTAATACTCTTTTTAATATACTTTATAGCTTTTTTTAACTTATATATATTTAGTTACTAACTAAATATATACCTTTTAATATACCTTCTAGTATAGCTTCTAATATACCTTTTAATATAAATACTTTCTATAGTTTAAAAGTATATATTTAATTAATAATTAAATATATATAAGTTAAAAAAGGTTATAAAGTATATTAAAAAAGGTATTAAAAAGGGTATTAGAAGGGGTTTTATATTTTAAGTATTTAAATTTTAGAGATAAAGTTAAGTTAGGGGAGAATTTAATATAGAGTAAAAGGTACTTTAGAATATAAGGATATTGCTTAGAAAAGTAGGTACTGGGTAGGTTACTGAAAACGGATGGGTAGGTGGATGTAAAAGGTGCGTAGGTGGAGGTTAGCTGCACGCTAAGCATGCCGAGGACTACGCTGTGAAGGCACTGGTCTGATGTGGCACTACAAGGGTGAGTAGGTCCAAGGTCAGTGTCTCGTACCACAGCCACCTTGCAAAAGTAGCCAGCCTATGAATGCCACAGATGATCATATCCTCTCTCATAGTTGCCACATTAACCCAATCATGACCTTGTACAATGATGCCCGGCCAACCGGCGAAAGAAGAATGTGCTGGAGGCCGTTGTCAAAGTCGAATTCTCCGCTGATGCTTCTAAATAGCGTCACCAGATCGGCAAGCAATAAGTCTCCCCTCTGCCGCCTGCATGTGTCCATCTGCAACTGCGCTTCCCAGGCACCTGTCAGCGGCAACCTTCTTGGTCTCACTACTGACCGCTAAGGGCTCCCTCGGAAACGCAACATGATTTGTATGGTTGAAAGAAGGGAGCAGTAGCAGCGTGCGGCGGTCATCGATGCGACATCTGGAGCATCCGCTCCGGCATCCGCTCCGCGACATCGCTGTCCCCACTGGCAATGGTTGGGTCAATATGCAAGACGAAGTCCACCTTCTTCCCCGAAGTACCCGATTAAAAGTACTCTCTGATGATGGTGGCCATGTGCTATATGCCCAAGAAGAGGTGAAGACATCAGTTCCGGATGTATATGGAATATTGATCTAGCTAGGAACACATCCCATCACTGAGTGATGTCAACAGTAGCGCCGAGAATCAGGCGATCACAACCTAGAGAGCTGGACGCCAAATTGGCCAATGTACTGCACGATTTCATGCATCTTCTTCAGCGATTCGCTTTTGAAAGATAGTCACCCACTCGACGATGTGAGAACCCCCTGGATTGACGGTGTGGGCCTGAGAGGCGCTGGCTGTACCTCACTCCCCGGTCACCTGCATCAGTGACCTGATGGTCCTGTGGCATAGCGTAATGCCTCACACAGTCATTATACGCGACGCAATCATCTTCGACCACCACGCCCAAGCGATGTGATGCTCTGGAGCTGGGCAGATCTGAATTCCATCTTTTCCTACCTAGCCTGAGCCATGGGCGTTGAAAGGTTAACGTCAGTCATAGCTCATGTAAACATTTGAACCTCTCCAAAGCAGAGTTCACCGTACTGATGGACAACACAGCGGCAGCTAGCCCCGTTTAGAGACATGAAACAGAGCGACGTGGTTCTCCTAGACTGGAAGCCATTAAGAAAATCTGCAAGGGGTACCCTACGTTTCAATTCGATGCTATTCGTACGTTGGTACTTCTGCAAATGGAAATCAGTCCCAACTACGTCCCATGTTCTTTACACCATGCGATATATATTTTTTACTGTAAGTGGACAAAAACGTTGACCTCGCAGATTAAGCATGTAATTTCAAGGATCATGGTGTAACATAGACGCTATATGGTCATCTGAATGATAATCATTTGTATCGGGAAATAAGCGGCCTTTGAAGATTCAATAGACCGGTGCATAGATGTATGGCAACTCCGAACATCCAGTAAGCCGTCTGTATGCTCCTTGGTCTGAGAACAAATGCGAAGAACCCCTCGGTAGTTCTTTTCGACTGAGCTCATATCCAAGCTCTCCCACATGTCTCACCTTGCGTGGTTGTGCCTAATTCAATATCCTGCATCCTGAATGCAGTCCCACTCTGGCCGAGACCGCCTCTACCACGGTCAATACTAAGGCTTCCGCCATCGGATCTATGCTCATCGACATCAATTACAGTCGTCGCGCGAATCCCTCGCCCTAGGTCGAAGTGCTCCTCGTCGTGCCCTCGACGTTGTCGCCCGCTGCCGCCGACGGAGTCATTGCCGGTGGGGCGCGATGATTGTGTACGGGATCCCATCCAAGCATAGACGGGTTTAAGCAGGGAATTTGAATTGGGAAGGCATGCACAGATAATCCCAACATAGAGCTCGAGGCCGGACCAGGTCCCGACGTCAAGAAAGTCCGCTGTGCGCGGGAAACGTCAGATCATGGAACGGGATGGATGTACAACGACTTTGAAAATAGTCAGTAAAACCTGGGGTTGTGTCCCAACTCACCAGTTGGATTCTGTGACAAAGTGAACAGGTCGATCATTGTGAGTCGGTATAGGCTGACGACGGTAACGCTATGTAGTACCAGGGTGGCCACTCACTACACCTTTTACACTCAGTGTAGTGTAGTGGGTGTAAAGTTGTACACTATATCCACTACATTAAAGCTATTTTAAATTCTACTATATTCTACTATAAAGCCTAGTGGGTGTAATATAGTAGGTTTAGGTGTAAATAGGGGGGGGTAGGGGGAGGAGGAAGGAGGAGGAGGGAGGAGGCTAACTAATTTAGGAGAGGAGATAAGATAAGATAAGAAGAATAAGAAGATTATTTACCTATTTATTTACCTATTTATTTAGTTACTTATTTAGTTACTTACTTATTTACTTATTTAGTTATTTACTTACTTATTTTATTTATTTATATTTTTATTTATTTATATTATTATTTATTACTTATAAGAATAAATAAATAAGTAAATTAATAAGTAAATTAATAAGTAAATTAATAAGTAAATTAATAAGTAAATTAATAAATAAATAATTAAATAAATAAAAAAAATCTAGTAATTTTATTTATATTCTAACCTACTACATTATATACACTTACACTAAAAGCTTATACACTATACTATATATACACTAAAGCTAAAGTATTTACATATATATTACACTATGATGCCCAGTGTATGTAGTGTAGTGGATGGCAACCCTGTGTAGTACCAGACCTATGTTATCAGCTTCGGAGTATGTGCTGCCAGATCTGGTCAGGACGGAACTTACAATATTCCAAATGCAAACATTATGCTAGTCAAAATCCTCTTCCGCAGTGAAAGCTTTAGTTTTATGATAAAGGGGATAGGAATGAGCATAATCCACAGGTCAATTAATATGTGATGATTGCGCCTGCCCAGAAGATTGCATGAGTACTCATACAGTGCCCTTCATGCTGGTCATCCCATGATAACCAAAAGTGTTCAATAGGCGTGCATCCAAAGAGGATAGCACAATCGAAGGCAGTTCCAAAGGCGATAAGCATCCCAAAGCTGATTTTTACTAGTCGCCGTGCCAGGCGGTCATGGCCAAAAAGGCGGTAATAGAATAATAGGATTGACCCCCGTACGAGGGGGCGACTCGTTATGTATAGGACAAAGAGGGCAGGTAGCGTCTTGAAAATAGTGGTAATGTTATCGAATGGGATGGCCCAGATGTCGGTTCCCAGGCCAAGTTCCCGTACTGCGTAGATGTGGTCAGCCTGTCACTTTGCCATTGTTTGAAAAGGAGATAGACCGATCTCAATATACTTGCTCTTCCATGCAATTGTTGTAAATGCTACGCAAGCCAGCTGCAGAACGTCAAGGATGCTGGTCAGTTGTCATCAAATATAGACCAAATCTTGAGCAAAGATTCAAACCCACGAAGGACAAAGTGATGATGAAGTCGTCCCACCAGACCGGATATCCCGCCTTCAGCCTTGCAACGACACGTAGAGAAACGGAGACAGCGCAGAGCGCAGTGAAGGTCATAAAAATGGGGACATATGAAGGGCCAGTGTTAGGAACGATTCCGCACGATGTGGAAGTCAAGTTCTTGGTCGATAGTGCCTCCCGGACGGTGCAGTTCTCTCTGATGCATGATGTAGCTTGGATGTTGATATTCGGATCATTACAGACGCAGGATTCGTCTGTGATCTCGCAACTTGAGTTGCCGATTGCATCGATCAAGCATGGTATCTGACAGCGGGGTTTCAGAACACGAGACAGCCCTTGGTTAGGTCACGCGACCATGAACTCACAGCGCACTGGGGCAATGTTGCAGCCAAAGCCAAAAGACCAGATATGATAGCAAGGTGGAACCAGGGTAGTATTGATCTTGCTCGCTACTTCACACTTGGACGAGGATGAGGCCCAGCACATGTTGGCCGCCTTTATATGATCGGATGGTCTCGTCTCGTTGCGATCACCCGATGCTTAATTTAATCACGCAGCTGAGCCTCATCGGCCTCTGAACACAACGAGTGTCCTAGACTCAGTAAACTTAGACCTGCTTTCCTCTACCAAGGCTTCTCAGCCCCTAGCTTTAGCTTAGCTATAGAAGCTAAAATCCAGCTAATTAAAGCTTTAGAATTAGTATTTTTATAGATCCTAGTTAATTAAAGAATATAAGTCTAAGTCTATATAATACCCTTATTTAAGTAAAGATAATACTTACCTATAAATTTCTATTCCCTCCTCCTTCCTCCTTATTTTCCTCTAAAATACTCTTTATTTACCCTCCTTCCCCTAAATAAATTCTTTCCCCTTTCTCCTTAAAGAATTAAAAAAGATATAAAGAACTAATACTTAAATAAATCTTTCTTTAAAATCTTTTTAAAAGAGACCTTAAAGGGAGGAAAGAAGGTTAGAAGGGGGCTATTAAATAGGAAAAAATAAAGGAAAGGAGACTACCCTCTCTACTTTTAAGTTATAATTAGACTCTTAAAGAGCTTAATCTTATTCTTATAGGGGAAAAAAATATATTATAATAGTTAGAAGTTAATTTTAAGTAAAATAGTATATATTTTATTAATATTAAAACTTATTTAAAGTTATTACTAATTTTATTTTAAAAAAATATTATAATTTTTTATATAAAAAGTATTATCTTTACTTAAGATTTAGTATTATTTAAATATAAATATAATTAAAAGTATATATTAAGGGTAGATAATCTATAAATAGTATAATTTTAGTACTTTAGTAGTATAAAGTTTACTATTCTAAGATAACTTAAATTAGGTATATACTTTTAGGTATATCTATATTTATAGAGTCTAGAGTATCTAGGCTTACCTTTGCCGGCTATAATAATATAGGTATGCCGGCGGGCAGGGTAAATGCACGTTTTCAATAGTGCAAGTATTGTATTTGGCAAAGGATGGTGACACAAGAATCCCAAGTGACATGAATGGCAGCTTTCGTACATGCACTACCAGTTGCCGCCCCCAGTAATGCCACGCCAAATTCTTGGACGGCGTTTATAATAACAGGATGATGCTGCTGTCTGTTTCTGAAAGACCTAACACCGTGTGAGAAGCCACGAACTGGCTTGTTTCAATTAGCTGACTCTGTCTGAGGCGGCGCTTACTCAATGATTTTGTTTTTTGGAGTGATCAAATTTCGGGGGATTCTGCGACAGCCTGATATCAACACGAACACTTCTACGAGATTCTCAACCGCAATATTGGCCCAGGTCGACACTCTTAAGGTCAAATACCGGAGTTGAGCCTAGTTTGTCAAATCTACAACGAAATGCTTCCTTCCCATCTGATGACTTTCAACCGAGGGATGTTAACATTCTAGACACTGCAGCGAGGCTCTAGTTAGGGTAACCGTGCCACACATGGAATAGACAAACGGCACTGGAACGAATGTGTTTGTCTGTTCATGCCACCCCGCTCTTCCACACAGACATGCTTACATGAGCCAACAAACATTCTCCCAAGCAACAAATGCGCCACCTGCAACACCGCGCAGAACGGCATGCGGCTGTGCCGCAACGAGGCATGCACCGCGCCAGCCCACCTGGGGCAGGCTCATTTGGGGCATGCCTAGGCTAAAGTATTCCATACCACGAGCAGCTTACGGCCGCATACGACCATCTCCACTTCAGCTGACATCCGTCCCTCAGTGGCCGTGAAATCAATCGTCACTGGGATGCATACAACCTAATCGAGCTTGATTGATTCTGTCGCATCCACACGATCGAATAGAGATATGGTATCACTTGGCTGCATCCAATAAAGACTACTGTGGTGCCGCCCTTGTCCGACTGCGTTGTTTGTGAGCCTTATCATGGTTGCAAATGCACCTCTCAGCGCTGCCGGCAATCGCTAGCTGGGCGGTGCAAGCGTTGGAAGGATGGGGTCATGCAGGCCTCCAGGTTACCGCGTCCACAATGTCAGACGCTAACACTTGGTCCAGCCCCCAATTTAGATCGTACATTGTTTCTGCCAATGAATGTGATGTGTAAAAAGTGAATCCCGAGTCCCCGCAGTCAGCTTCGAAACCTCAGATGCGTCCTAGAAGTCTGAGTTTTGGATCTGTTCACTTAGCGATGGACAGTCTACATTGCCCGGCATCATGAGACACTGCTACGCATCAATGGCTTCTGCACCGTTCCTCGACTTGTCCTACTTTGCACTACGGGGCTAGTCCGGTTGTATGGATCCGGTCACTGCTCTCGGAGCTGCCGGCTCTGTCGTCGGCATAGCTACGTTTGGCGTACAACTTTCTGCTGCTATCTATCAAGTTTATGCCGAGATTGGTGACGCGAAGCAAAGCCTGCAAGCAGCCCTGGACGGAATCGACTCGACCGCACTGGCATTGGAGAAGATTCACGAATTCTTACAGATCGAAGAGCGGAATCTCAGAAAGGGCAGAGGCCTACTGCTCTTCTCGGACAAAGCCATTCTCGGCGTGAAAGATACGGCGCATAAGTGTCTGGTCATATTTTGGAGGATCGAAGCAACCATTACGAACAAAAACGGGCCAAGGTTTGAGCAGGAGCTTCTCGAAAGGCTTTTGACGCTCAAAGCTGATGCAGAAAGTGGCACCGGACCGCCAGTTTTTGCGCTTGATAAATCTCTTGCTGAGACAGCTTCATCCTTACGAAATCGAGTCCGCTGGAAATTCAAGGGAGATTTCTCGAAATTAGAGGTGTATAGCCGACGCCTACACCAATTTCAGTCGAGCCTGACTCTTATGTTCTCTGTTGTGTCTCTTGGTGCCATCCAACGATCACATCAGTATGTCAACCGCCCTTCTGCTGTCGCCCATCACAAGCTAACGCTACTCAAGGCAAGAGGATTGGAAGCAGACAGCAGCATATAACTACATCCGTGGAATAGCTGTGCAGGGGAACATAAATTCAATCGCAGCGCAATTCTCCGATAAAAGAAACCCCGAGCAGAAATCATTCAGCATTCTAAATTTTGGCGGCAAAGAAGTCGAGAGCGGGCAAATTCTGGGCAAAATGTCCTCCGAAGAGAGCCTACTGTTTGGACGACCGAAGATGGATTAACAAGAGCAAGGGCCCTCGAGAATACGCCACTCTCACCGACCTATTCCCTCGCAGCCTCGCTACGGAGAGCAGATGGATAAAGACAACTTATTCTCTGAAGGGACTTTTCCACAGGAAGTCCGTGGCAGCCGTGGCTTAGAGCGATCGAGGAGCAGACGTGGCGACAAAAGACAGGGTGCGAAGGCTGGGACAGACACAGCACATGAGGCGGGCAATATCAAGCCTCCTTTTGATAACACCGATATCAGATTTACAGCTGGTGCATTCGGTGGAGATAGACAACCAGATACCGGGCCGGCAGTCGATGAAACGACCCCTGTCCACGGCGACCGAATAGGCTCAAGCCAGGGAGCATCTCGGCCGAGATCAGTCAACACGGAATTCACTTCCGAAGGAAGTTCAACAGCAGTGCCTGAGGCCCAGACCTGCGTCTACATAATCAAGCAGGGCATATCTCATGCGATCCCTCACCGCCATGAGCCCGGGCTTCGTGATACGGCCAACAATGCGCTGCGGATTCGACCCTCTCAGAAGTCAGTCTGCAAGAAGATTGCTTCTCTGAGTCCCGAGAATATCGCTGCCCTACAGGCGGTTCTCGATGAAGGTGGAATAGTTCCACAGACTCGGAGACTAGTCCAGCTAAGTATTTTGCGAAAGTCTCGATTTCAAAGTAGTAGCAGCAAAGATGCAACAGTCTTGGCGATTGTTGAGGACCTTTACCCACACCGACCTTGGAGGGATTATGGGGAGAAAGCCGAAGAAAATGAGGGTTCCTCTTTGTGGCGACCACGATACCATGGACCTCGACCCGTTGAAAATCGTCCCACTTCCCTGAGCGATCAACCCGGGCCAAGGTTGGACGAGCATCTGGGATCGAGCGGTAGATCACGCCTTGTCAAGCGCCGTTTCCATGACGGCGAACAGGATGTGTCAAGAGACATGATGGACCGTGGCGACTACCTGGCTGCATTAACGGCTTACCGTGCTTGGACTATTCAGAAGCACCCCAGTCTAAGACAGCGGGAATCTGAGCCACAGGACTGGACAAAATGCACAGTGACAGAAGAACTCTACAACCAGGAGGCCATCACGGGACGTATCCAGGCTCTGGACAGAAGGCCACCGTCAGTGAGCATCAAGAGACTGTCGCTCCGACCAGACCAGCAAAGGCATATTTCCTTGCTCCTTGAAGATCTTATCAACGATGAAATAGATAAAGAATATCAATGGACTCTCAGACAGCTAGAACTGGTCCGCTCAAAGTCAGAGATATTCCAATTTGTTCCTGCTGTCACCGCCATAATCGTGTATCTCGCAAAGACTCCGCGAGCGCATGCCAACCTTCAGCGCCTCTTCGACATGCAGCAAATTCCTGGGGGTGATGGCAGGGGACCGCCATACTTTTCGATCCCGGATGGAGCCCAACCTTTGTCTGCACCGCAACCATCCCCACATTTCAACCACGACAATCCTTTTATGGGGCAACCGTCGTATCGCCATAATATTCGGATTCCATCGCCCCCTCCCCGGATATGGGACTATGACTACGCACCCCCTCCACCCCTCCCCCCTGATGCGCCGTACAACCCTCATGGCCCTCCAGACGGCTATCCACCGGCCGCAACGAGAACAGGGTACGGCTCTATTACCAGGCGGGCCCCACAACCTCCTCGCCATCTGTACCCTCGTCGCTCACAACAGCGGGAGCCCGTTACGGACAGCTCCTCTGACTCGGAATCGCTATATGAAGAAAGCAAGTACCGTGGTGACAACAACAAGAGACAGCCGAAGAAGGAGGAGACTCGGATGATTGCTCGCCTGGTCTCCAAGCGAGTTCTCAGCGATCTCGGCTATCCATGGAGAGAAGAGGTAAGCCTCCGCAGGAGATGCGAGAGCATGTGATGACCATAGGCTAAAGAAGGTAATCATTGGTAGGGTCGCGACATCTTTGTTCTCAAAGACCTAGACGAGGATCAAATCGAGGAAATACTGAAGCTGAGTGAAGAACGCAGGCCACCTGAAGGTAACCTTGCCAAGATCCATGAACAAGCTCTCCGTAGTGACTAACATGAATGTCTATAACAGGTGAAGTTAACTTCGACGCAGCGAATCAAGGGAGAGCTCGTGGCAATGCCTTTGACGACGAAGCCCGGCTTTCAGCCCTGCAGCTGAAGGAAGTCGGTCGCCAAGATCGCTCGTTTGAAAGGATCCGGGTACCTAACTACCGAGATCATGCTCGAGATACGGTAAAGGCGAACGCAGCCGAGCAGAGCGGGCCTAGAAGATTACCCTACCGTGAGCGTTCTCTGCTGCATGATTCGAAGCTGCGGCGCAAGCCTTCCGACATGTACTTGCGATCTAGCGCGATCGCGCGTTTAGGAATTCCTGAGGCCGAAGCCAGAGTGGCACTTGAAGCGAATCTTGTCCTAGATGATTTAGAGAGATCCATGTCGGATTTAGACGTCGCCGATAGACGGCCACTCTACCCCTCTCAATTTGATAACGCGCCATATGATCCTCAGAGGAATGCGGATGACCAGATAATCAACCAGCTGTTGGTAGAATGGACACCTCAAGGGGTTGGTGTTCCCAGAGGGGACGAAGCTGCAAATACCGGGGTGAGGCCGGAGGGTATGGCCGTGGAGGAACTTGATGAATTTGAGGGGGGTGAAACTGTGAGCGAATCGTCTGCGGTCGAGGATGGATATAATGGCTCCTCTGAGCACTCTAGCGTCAGGAGCCTCATCCCCGACCTGCTCCAAGGGGCCCAGACACCAGGAGCAGAGGTAAACGAAACAGCCTGTGCAGACCAAGATCTCAGAGCCAACCCTGATCATGAAGAGGTACAGGAGGAGTCAGACCCCTTTTGGCGGGAGGATCCAACGACAGAAATCGCGAGACTGGAAGAGCGTCTGACCACGTTGAAATGCATGAGAGAGGGGACGACAACCAGCATCGGACCAATGGGGAAGACTGTTGATGACAAGGCGGAGCAAGGCAACAGGAAGGGATTTGCTACTGCGTCCACTGCACAAACACAGACGCAGGAAGGACCAGCCACCGCCGAACGAGACATTGGCACAGGGATGTCATCCCCACCAGCACAGCCCTTAATACAACGCCGAGTGACAATGGACGAAGTCGAAGACGAGGAAGACCCCAAGAAGCTGCCCGAAAAGTACCACCCACCGGCCGATCCTCAGGACGGCGTCGACAGAGTCGACAAACCCGCCCGCGGATCGACCTTTCCCAAGACCGTTAAGACGTCAGAGACAGAGTTACAGTGGGCACAGCGGGTTCTCGAGGACAGCACGGCGTTCTCCGAGCCTACTGATTCGGCAAAGTCAGACATCGTATTCGGGTCTGCCTCACGGAGGAGTGTGAGGGCCGCCCAACGGGAGGCTTCGAAGCACAAAGAGCCCGGCCGCAGGAGGCTCAGGAAAGGGGCTCCTGAGTGACGCCCGCGCTGTTTGTTGGCCCCATAGCTGGTTCCTGCTCCGCATTGTGGGCCGAGACCGTGGCGATAGTTTCATACCGCAGCAATGCCGAAGCTCCGGGCCGTCGATGATAAGCAGCCACTCGGCCCTGGCCCAAGAAACTGTAATATGTCAGGTTCTGGCACACATGAGCGACAACCCTGTGCTTTATTATTGGGAGCGACATGTGTAGACGAGTCAGAGACACCACGCGCCTATCACGAGGCAAGCCATCAAGAGCTTTTACGGGTAAAGATCGGTGCGCATTGCTCCGTGCGTCGGCAGAAGCCAGGTATTTCTCCAAGGACATGAGCGGAGAAACCATACTGGGAAGCTATAGTGAGCGAGTCTTAGGTTGGCAGCCTCAAGAGTAACGTCGAGCACTTCGGTCGAGTCAAGTCCAATCACGGCACACGGTATACGGATGACTATTATTGATGGCCCATGCTTGCCATGTCGAAGTGGTACTAGAGTTTGATCCTGCCTATGATACAATGCTCGGAAAAGAAACACTGATGCCTTTGCAGGCGGATGAGATCTAGAAAATGGCATTGAAACGCCTCATCCAAGGAAAGACCTACATATTTGTCGATTTTTCGGACCCGGACCAAAAGGGGCTGCTGCGGATGATAAGATCCTTGGTGAGATGAACGTCTCCAATGCCTCATAAAGCATCCCTGTGTCATGCTCTGTTAGTCGTCGGACTAGACACAAATGGGCGACGGGTGCTTCCGATTAAGTACGAAACGCGCGCGACGAGTTGTGTCCGGATTGGTCGCTGCTGGCAGAACCTCAGGCTTGGCGCGGTGAATTCGCACTCGCTTCGACGTGAATGCGAAAGGCTGTCAAAGCAGATGACTTGCAACCACCACGTGACTCGGGATATTCCCTTTGATGAGTGGAGAGATGAAGTCAGATGGAGAAATAATTTGATGCAATACGCGGATTTAGAAGCACCGGCCGCCCGCCGCCCGGGGCCGGTACTTTTTATTCGTACGGATGGGGAACGAGATCTGATGCGCCAAGGATAAAGGGGTGGGGCATGTAATTTAGCAGCATCAAAACGAAACATATCCCCACATCCTCGCTTACCACAATAAGCATCGCAGTGCCTTTTTCAGGACCAACTTTCCGACTGCCACGTTTCAGAGGGCCTTTACTTGCCAATTCAAGCCTGGGAATTGCGCGGCTACAGCCGCGGAAAGATCCGCCAACAGATGCATCTTTCCAAGACTCTGGAAAGGATTCTGCCCCTTTCATCTCGAAGGAAACATGCAGGGATTGTGTTGAAAGGAGAAGACAAATCCTTGCTTTCACTGGCCTTCTACATTTTCATAAATAAGTTAGGGTACCGAACTTCAACAGTTCATCCCGTCTGCCAAGTTGAACAATAATCCCGACCGTTGCTCTTACCTCAGCCCTACCACTCTACCGACCTACCATTCAATCGTTACTTTCCCTAAACCGCAATCATGAAGCCTTCTCAAATCGCAGCCTTCCTTTCGACGGCTCTTTTCCAGCTTGCTGTCGCCGTCCCATGTGCCAAGCGCGCCATCTCTTCTGTTGTGAGCGGCACGCCCGTGGGCTTCGCATCCGCAGTCACCGGCGGTGGCGACGCTGAGCCAGTGTACCCGAAGACAATCGACGAGCTCAAGGAGTACCTCACCTCCAGCGAGCCCCAGGTGATCGTGATCTCCGGCGAGCTCGACTTCACAGGCTCGGAGGGCACAGAGACCTACCAGGCTTGCAACTCATACGACTGCACCCCCGAGGATGGCGGACAGGCGCTGCTTAACACCCTCAACGGATGCTCCATCTCTACTTATGACGTCGAGATCGATGTCGCCGGATACCAAGGCATCAACGTCGCCAAGGACAAGACTCTTGTTGGCAAGGATAATGCTACGCTCAACGGAAAGGGATTGCGCTTCGTCGATACTTCTAACATCATCGTCCAAAACATTGCGATTACAAACTTGAACCCCAAATACGTGTGGGGCGGAGATGCTCTCACCTTTTCTGGTACCGAGAACATCTGGATCGATCACGTCACAGTCAGTTGCCCCAATTATCCCCCTATGAGCGATCTATCTTTCTTTGTTTTGTTCTGTGCAGCAAGAGTCAACAGAGTACTTATCAAATTGTGATCAATACAGACCTCGAGCACGGGCCGTCAACACTACTCCTTCGGGTCGGACTCTAGCAAGGGAATCACCATCTCAAACAGCTTCATCAACGGCGAGACAGCCCAGTCCTCTACCTGCAACGGCCACACATACTGGGCAATGGAGCTTGTCGGTTCTGACGACCAGATCACATTCTACAGTGAGTTCAACTGCTCTGTCATATCAAACTTGGTACCTGACCAACACCTGTTTAGAAAACTACGTCACCAAGACATCAGGACGCACTCCAGCCCTGTCCGGAAGCACGCTCATGCACGCAGTAAACAACGTATGGACCTCCAACGCCGGCCACCTCCTCGAGGGTGGCTCAGACAAGGCCCGGGGTCTCTACGAGGGCAACTACATTGAGGATGTCCCGACCGCGATGGGCGACTACCGCGGAAAGCTGTTCACATCGGAGGCATCCGAGGTCTCGCAATGCTCTGCGTCCCTGGGCCGTGACTGTGTCCCCAACGAGCTGTCCAACTCTGGAGAGTTCAGCGCCTCTGACTCGGACTTGCTGTCCGAATTCAAGGGCCAGTCCATCCCTGAGGCTGAGGAGGCATCTGCCATCAAGGACACCGTCCCCACCTCGGCAGGAAACACTTTGTAAATATCACGTTGAATCTTCACCTTGACACGTGTCTAGCTGTATATAGGTTCAGCTGTACATAATTCTAGCGACTTGCAGTGTTAGCTATTGTATATATACCCCATGATTACTTCGAGAACTGATAAATCTCCCAAAAAATGTTATGCAAATGCTGGTGTGATGATCTAGGGGCTGACAGTGGAAGATGTGCGCAACGTATGAGCTGCAGACTCTCCGTACGCATAAGGAGCGATGAAATGTAGTATACTGGCCTGTGTCTGTAGGGGTCCTCACGGTGAACTAACCACCGCTTATCCCAACAACACGACCCCAGCAACAACTGTGAAATATGCCGGATCTAATGTTATCTTGCTGAATATACTGATTTACCGCTCGGTGCAGAAGGTTACCATTCTATGCTGGAAAAGGTCCAGCACGCACAAATATATACGCACCGACCATGGTTTTGCGCCCGACAAAACTGTCACACAAGAGAACATGAGCAGGCAAGACCAGGGCGTCAGGCTGACACTCCCTAGGTACGCGTCTAGATGACGGGCCGCGGCCAACTGCGGGTAAGCAGCAGGTTCAAATCAGAAGGCGAGTTTTCATTATGCATGGACTAAACCGCTTAAGACCATCGATCGCTAGGCTTTCCTCCGAATCCACCGAGTATGAAGATCGACGATTTCTGAGTATTTTAGCGAGATGATGCCGGTCTGGCGTACGCCGCATACACTGCACGCACTTGTGTGTTGGCATGTGAGGCCTGGTGACCCAGGTAGACATCCGGATTATCATCACATCAGGCCAGCCCATTCCGGTAATATCCAGACAGATATGTATTTCGACGAGGCTGCGGAACTTGTGCCCGTCAACATTGAAATCTACTGACTATTTAGGTACTCGCAGAGGTGTCATCACTGCTCACACCAAGTTGGCAGGTGAGCTCTTTCCGTGCATACGTAAGGTCGGACAACAGAGCATAATAAGACGAAACCCGACGCTTTTGAGGACCTCGAATGCCCGTGATCCATCGGCGTGCGCGCGACACAGAAAGCGCCATCGAGGAGAACAACCACTGCCCCCTACTCCCGTCGATGCTGACACGCTAATGCATCAGCTCGGATTTACAAGGGCTCGCGATAGATTCGTGACCAGTTGCGGAATGGCTCTTTCGAGTTACACGCGACCTAGCGAGACCGAGTAGACAAGCAAGCACGGATTGCCATGGATGGGCTATTTTTGTTTGGTCCTCCGCTTCGTTCCGTATCCAATGACGACCAGTTGTCAAGTCAGATTCTGTGAATAGAGAGCAAGGGCGCTGCCACGATGTGATCGGGGAGTACACGCGTGACGATCGTGTGGCTAAGGTGGACGCACACATGCGTGGCCGTGGTAGTTAGACCTTAGGGAGTCATCATTATATTGCACGCTGGGCCGTTATCTTTTTCTTCAATGGTCAGTGGCAGGAGAGCGGAATGAGACTGCTCCTGCCGAGCTCTGCTAGCTTGACGTCGCAACTGGCCTCCTGAGGCAAATATCTTCTATTTTCGACATTGAATCCGACTTTGGAGCTTCAATCCTGAGTTCGAGGTGAAAAAAACACTGCTTTTCCACTGTAACCATCTTCAGTCAGGAAAGAACGGAGCCTCCGGGCTCGGGGTCTTTTTAGCTGCCGGCCCGGCCGACGTTACACTGGACCTACCCTTCCGCACCCAGGCCAGACATCAATTGCTTGTGCGTGAGTACGATACTCCGATAGGATCATGGCTGACATGCCTCGGAGCGGCTCGGAGGCTGGTCGTCGGTCGCCGTCCTGCAGGACAGATGCTTGCCATTGAAACTGCGAGTCCCCGAGCCCATGTGTCGCTCTGATAATGACCATTCGTAATTCAGCTCGGGATTCAGTGCTCGGAGCAACCCTCTGTGATGACGGGCTGTACGCTGCGGGTTCTGCGACGAAGCAACCAATGCAGCCCTGGGAAAAGTACAGCCGTCAGCGCCGGCGGTACCACCACAAGTATATATGTACCTCGATACTCGCAACGACTGGAAATATAGATACCTACTTCCGAAGCGGACTTAGAAAATTATCACCACCGAGAGTAGACAGCGAATGTACCCTAGGGTATGGGCTACCACCGCAGGCTTTGACTTAGAAGGGTATAGCTTTCAGCGGAAGAAAAAGTTCTATAAAGTCTGATCTGACGCTTCCTCATCTGTCTTCTATGCTGTCACTGTGTATCTGGCTGTAATCGAACAGTCCTCTATTTATAAGACTATCTGCTCTTCTATTCCTCGGTTATTTTCAAAGTCACCAGAAATCCCAGATTACGCCAAAGTCCTTGTGGCCGGCCATACAGAACCTGATAACATCATAGCCCAGAATGGCGGTTTGAACTCGTGTGAGGCAAGCTACCAATTCCTCTGTCACCGATAACTCACAAAGTAACGTAGGCAGCACTGAGACTTTCGCCGTACTCGATGAGATATCTTGTACCTGGCGTATCCTCAATATTGAAGGAGCAGTGCGCAATATCAGCTTCCATCATCGAACAGCTGCAGTCGCTTTTGGCAGCAAAGCTGGCACCTTGCAACATACTGCTTCGCCCTCAATCCGATCTATTATTTTGCAGTGGTTCCCAGCGTACCTTCTGTCCTTTTGCCGCTGCACAAGGCCATTCTTCCTACATGGAATCAACCAACCATAATGTCAATCATCGCGCAGCCAGCTCCAACAAGACGGCAGCACGGAGGATCGAGCGTCAGCAAGCCTACATCTCCTCACAGCTCCAGCTTCTTGAAGCCTCTCTACCACGCAACGATATCTCGGGGATTTCAAACATGAGAAGCAGTGACTCACGCCGTGCTCCTGTCGCTGACGGTCTTAATGGCATTGGCTCTCAGTTCGTTGCTGCACCCTGCTCGCTCGGCGCGCTAGCGATGGTGCTGGACTTACACATCTGTTCTGGCCAAAGGTATAACAACATGTGAGTATATTCTCTGTCAGCTTTGACTTCAGGAATTGTATGGGGGTCTCTAGAACTGTCCTGATGGTCCTTGTTGCAGTCAAATACGAGAGTTTGAAGGGCAAAGCGGTGGGCATGGTTGACTTTCCGGAAGTCGCCGGCGATATATTATTGCTGTCGGGCTGCTTTGGGTCTAGACTGATACTGCCGGTCTTCTGGGGAAAAGGCCAACGTTGTATTTCCGATTCGTGGACCTGGCCAAGAATATCCGATGGGACTCAAGCTGTAGATGTTGTAATGCCTGCCGACTTGTGATTAGAAGGTTGCTCTAGTTTGAGAGGTTCGGGTGCTCGTAATCGGTATCGGGATCGCCGGTGGGAGCTGATAGGGGGTCTTGTGCTTATATGACACGAGTCAATAAATATGGATTACCTGGAGGCTTTAGGAAATAGGGCTATTGTCATTCAGAAGCCTGCTGCCAGCACCCGTCGAACCGAGAAGACCTTAGAGGTACATCATTGTATATCAGTCTGCGAAAGAGTGCCATAACTAGATCGTTGCCTCCGCACAAGACAACTTTTCATTCATTTTCGACAACACAGCCCAGAATCTGATTTGTAGACACCTTTCTAAGAAATGGGGCTTCTATATTTGCCTTGTGGAGTTAGGGACCGCTACGCTAAGTGATCATGACTAGTAGTCGCGGACCTCTCGGTATAGAAGGATTCCGGCCTCCATTCTACCTCACTACAGTGGGTACTGACTTGACTATAAATCGAGGACGCATCATGACATCGCTGAATCTCATGTCACATTCGCCCAGACAGCAACAAAAAACAGACATCTCAGAAGCACCGACACATCCACAATATTCAACCCTATCCCAGAGTACTTCGAAACAGGGTTTAAACAACTACGAGCCCGCACTCTCAAGAACGCCACCAAAAATAACTGAAAGGGTAAAATGAAGTTCACATTTGCCACCATCGCCATGGTCCTCAGCCTCGCAGCCGCGACGGCTGCACCTGAGGCTGGAGTCGCTGACCTGGATGTTGGCAACAAACTCGAGGCACGTCAATGTGGAACTTGTTGCGAAGGGCCGTGCAGAGGTGGATGCTGCTACACCGCGCCCAACTGCTGCTCTCGATTATTCAGGAGGGTACCTGGGCTTGAGCTCGAGCAGGAAGTCTCACCGGCTTGAGGTAAATCGAGCGATGGAACGGGATGTCATGAGCGATCGGTACCATTTTGGACTTGTTGATGAAAGACAACCCTTATTGCAAGACAATGCTGTTTCGGGTTCAGGACGCTTGAAACCGTATGAAGAGGCTCTACAATGGAAACCTAAATATCCTTGGTGTCTATATATAACTGTGATTGTCCATACAGAGTGAGGTTGACTATATGTGGACCGTATCCAACTGGGGTAGCGGGGGAGGGAGTGCCAGAAGCAGAGCCCCTTGTTCAATGTCACGAGTTGATGGATCTGGAAACCTTGAATTCGTTATATACAGTTAAGCAGCCCTTGCGCCCAAGACCTGCAAACTCTGGAGAAGAGGTGTGGCATTCGCCTGTGTGACACTGAACCGAATATGAGTAGCCGGCACCGCTGAGCTCAACCTATCGATCCTTTTATATCCAAGCGAAGTACCGTTGACGACCATCTCATACGTTCCATCCACGCCAGCCTCAATGGTATAACCTCCGATGCGCTGACCCAAGGCGATGTGCTCCTGGACTATGAAAGCATCAACAGAGTACGTCCCACCGAGATCAATCTCCAGCCAGCCAGTGGTATCTTGAGCATCGACGGCCCAGTAGGTAGCGGTGTCATTGTTGATGACATTGGCCGGTCCATACAATGCCACATCTCCGTACCGGACGCTGCTCGCAGTCGCATTGAGCACAGGCGTCAGGATCTCCCGGTTGAAAAAGGTATCGCGCAGCGCCTTGAAGCCAGCGAGCGAGTCCACATCCGCCTGCTGGACGACACCGTCCGTGTCAGGAGGCACATCAAGCAGCAAGTTGACGCTTCGCGCCACAGAATGGATGTACATATCCATTAGCGCCTGGGCCGTCTTGGGCGTCTCGTTGGCATGCCAGAACCACCCATCGCGGATCCTCGCATCGGCCTCACTGGGCGTCCAGTACAACCCGTCCCGGACGCCCGTCTGTAGGTCCGCTTCGCCGTAGCGTGAGTCGTCCTGCGTGCGGCTGATGGTGTGCCAGTTGGTGGGGACCGTCACGCCATCCTCGTTGCCGACCCAGCGCGCGTCGACGCCCTGGTGCCCCCACATGACCGCGCTCGGCTGGTGTTCGCGGATGATGTCGCGGAACCCCGTCCAGTTGAACGTCTGCACCGTGTCCGAGCCGCTGGCGCCGTCGAGCCAGATCTCGAACAGCTCGATCGGGGACCCGTCGTTCAGCGTCATCGTCACGAGCTCGGTGAGCTGCGTCGCGTACAGCGCGTTGTAGTCGCCGTCAGTCGCGTCGCCGAAGATCTGCGGCTCGTCGTAGATTGTCCCTGTCAGGTTGGGCTTCGGCATCGCGGGATCGCGATGGATGTCCCACGGTGATAAATATACGCCGAACTTGATGCCGTACTTCTTGGCTGAGGCAGCAGCCAGCCCAACGACGTTTGTGTCGAGCCCTTGAGCGGTGCGGTTCTTGGCCCACGCGCCGTTGTCGATCTTGTACGTCGTTGTGGACGTGTTCCAAAGCGCCATTCCGTCATGATGCTTTGCGGTCAGAATCATGCCCGTCATGCCCGCGTCGGCGAATGTCTTGGCCCATTGGTCGGTGTCGAGGCCAACGGGATTGAAGACATCTGGCGTGCTCTGGCTTCGGCCCCACTCCTCGTCTGTGAAAGTGTTGGGCCCGAAGTGGATGAAGGCATAATATTCTAGTTCATGCCAAGCAGACTGTCGCTCTGAAGGAACACGGAGATATGCTGCCGGTGGGCCATCTTGGGCATGAGTTGTAGAAGCGAAAAGTGCCGACGAACAGATCAACGCGAGGAAGAACTGTGGGCACCAGCCGGATGCAAGACAGCTCGATGCTTTCAACATACTGGCAAAGATCGCTTTATGTCTCCTCACTCAAGCAATGCCTTGATATCACCAGCAACTGCTAAGCTTCTGACAGTCTGGCAAGAATTGATCTGTCGGACCACAACGTTCCCACTGTTTTGTACAAAGTGAGGAGTCGGCATGTGGCAAACCGAGCTACACGCACCCGCGTGGGTGCTCGCCAACGGTCCGGGGAGTGCCAAGAGAGGATTTGACGATGCAACGTTGATCGGGAAATTCGGTATAAAGAAACAAACCGGCGGATGTCATCTCAGGTTAGAGCGGGGATAACCCATGCACACTCAGGCACCTTGCCGCATTCCCTGCTCGCTACGACTGGCACATTAAGGCACTGTGCTCCTCGACATCGTATCTGGAAAACTTCCCTAAAAGCATATATTTGTTCCCATGCGTGAGCTTGGGTCCCTGTGCCTGAAATCATGCGGCTTGGGAGAATTTACGAAGAATCTACTCGCAGAAGAATCATGCATCAGTCAAGTGATAGTCCCTCAACATCAGCCCAGAGATAGGAGAGCGAGTCGACAGCAGCCCGTAGCATTGCCAGCCGAGAGCCTGAGCATCTGAGATCGCAAAAACCGCCGCAATGCGTGTCTAGCCGCTGTATGGGCAGTGATGCCTGCGAAAGTGGAGGAAGCTCGATAGTTAAACAAGGTCGAACCGGCATCGATAGAGAGTGTGTCGCCAGTGAATATTAGTACTGCATATTGTGGTGGGCGCTAGAAACGCGGTGAGACTGCAATGATATTGTTGAGATGGTCCATGAATTGTGCGCCTTCGAATCGCCGGTGTTGATTTGGTTGCCAGTGTATCTGGAGTCGGTGAGAATTTCAGGGACCATCACGCGCTTTTTCTGTGTTATTACACCAGTTTGCTGCCCAACGAGACATACGACGAGCTCCTTAAGAATCGCACGACGTTCAAGGAACTTTTGGACGAGAAGGCGCCGATGTTTGGTTGGAATTCTGCCGAAATTACTTCGAAGCAGCGTCCTACTGAGGAAGAGATTGGCCTTATTCTGAAAGATAACACGACTGCGCTCAGTCTCTGGGAACAGAATTTCCAAAGCGCGTTAAATAGGCCAATCGCGACGATTTCCACCGCCAACGGGTAAGTCAAGTCGATACACACTGAACTGAGCGGTTGATTCTGACTGGCACAAGATTCATTACTCCAATACCAGAGTCGGGCGAGAACGAGCAATTTCTGAGCACCGGTAACTTCCTACTCTACCCTTACTCGCACGGGCACGTACATATCACAAGCTCCGAGATCAACGACGAGGTTGACCTCAAGACCGGCATACTGTCTGAGCCGTCCGGCTTCGACCTTGCCATGGCCATGTGGCTGTACAAGAAACAACGCGAGATAGTCCGGCGCCTGGACGTGTACCGCGGCCAATATGCACCTGTGCATCCTCCATTTGCTCCCGACTCAGACGCCGCGTGCACCAAGAGAGATGGGCCACTGCCTGGCGGCGTCAAGGGTATTGTGTACACAGCGGAGGACAATGCAGTCCTCGAACAGTGGGTGCGCGTCTCCTTGGCGCAGAATTGGCACGGCAGTGGAACTTGCAAGATGGCGGCGCTCAGTGAAGGGGGCGTCGTGGACCCGAGCTTGGGTGTTCACGGAGTCGAGGCTTTGAAGGTTGCGGACTTAAGTGTCGTTCCTGTAAATGTGGCGGCTAATACGGCCAACCTGGCTTTCACTATTGGGGAGAAAGCTGCCGATGTCTTTGCCAAGGAGCTGGCAATGTCTTCCTGAACAAATCCTGGGGATTATAGCTGGTAGTTGCTTGTGTAGTTAGGCTTCTGGGATAAACTTTCGCATTCTCCGTCTCCACAAAGCCTCAGCCTCATATATAAGTTAACAACAGACGCCCTTGTTACATGGGAATCAGGGTGTCATAGGATCGGCAAACCACCGCATCTCGGAAACCTTTGAAGTCAACATCTAGCACATTGCTTGCAACCCCCACACACGGATGGATATCCGATGACGTAGCTGACTGATAACTATGCCAGTATCTAATATCCGTAAACTTCGACAACTTCCCCGAAATCCACCGAGGGATGACGAACGCAGTCAAGTTCCCAAGCCAAAGCAATTCCGGTAACTTGCAAAGGCAGCCCAAAAGACCCACAGAAAAGTGCTCAAGTGGAGGACCACGGTTAAAATGATTCATGTAGCCATAGAACGGCTGCCCTTGCATGGACAGCATCTGTAGAACCTTGTCACCTCATCCCGCATCCCCCCAGGTGATCATGCGGGGAAGTTACATTGGCCATGGAAACCCTGCACGCCCCTGGGTGAGGTACGGCCGAAGAGGCCTTTTCCGCAAGTCAGGGCGGACGAGGCCGCGATCTACCGTGCTAACAGTCTTTAGGCTAAAGTGAAGCCGAGCCCAGCATCTTGCTGGTGGATGCTCCAGAATTAACTGAAGTGCGTTCTCCAAATACGCCCCGCAGTGAGGAGGAGAGGCTGTATATAATTTCGTTTGCCAGCGAGCACTACGAATATGATATCGCGATGGCAGGTGTCACCGGCACGACAAGATGCGCACGCTATTGTGGTTTATTTCGTTGGGCTTCGCTGCCGCTGAGAGCGGAATCGACGGCTGGCTTCGATATGCCGCGTTACCAACCGACGTTCGCGGTGACTATGTCGCCCCAAATTCTATCGTTGCCCTGAATAGCACTCAGAGCAGCCCTGTGTACGTAGCTGGACAAGAGTTGCAAGAGGGAATAAATGGAATTCTGGGCCAGAACGTCAGTGTTTCCTCTGAGCCAGTCGGGAACACGTCAACAATTACCGTCGGGACCGTCGAGTCCTTCCCCTCGACCAGCAATCAACCATCAAACATTCCTGAGCTCGAAGATGATGGGTTCTGGCTCGATACCACAGGCGGCAGCGTCCAGATCGTGGGCCAAAATGAACGTGGTGCCCTATACGGTGCCTTCGAGTACCTGTCGATGCTCGCACAGGGGAATTTCTCGGAGGTGGCATATGCCAGTAATCCGAGCGCGCCTATCCGCTGGGTCAACGAATGGGACAACCTGAATGGCGGGATCGAAAGAGGCTACGCGGGTCCATCTATATTCTTCTCTCCCTCCTGGGCCATCGCCGACGACCTAACACGGGTCTCTCAATACGCTCGACTGCTTGCATCGATTCGCATAAACGGGATTATTGTCAACAATGTCAACGCCAATGCGACTCTCCTGAACGCAGCGAACCTCGCGGGCCTGGGCCGGATCGCAGATGCAATGCGACCATATGGCGTTCGAGTCGGCATATCTCTCAACTTCGATTCCCCAAAGACACTCGGTGGGCTGAATACTTCGGACCCGCTGAGTCCCGCGGTGATACAATGGTGGAACGGAAAAGTCGGCGAGTTACAGGACCAAGTGCCAGACCTGGCTGGATTTCTCGTAAAGGCCAACTCGGAGGACCAACCTGGCCCGCTCACTTACAACCGCACACTGGCGGACGGTGCCAACCTCTTTGCCAGGGCTTTGAAGCCTCATGGGGACGGCATTGTCATGTTCAGGGCTTTTGTGTACGACCATCATATCAATGAGTCGAATTGGAAGAACGATCGGGCAAATGCTGCGGTGGACTTCTTTAAGGAGCTCGATGGCCAGTTCGATGATAACGTCGTCATTCAGATTAAGTACGGCCCAATCGACTTCCAGGTCCGAGAACCGCCGTCGCCACTGTTCGCAAACCTGCGGGAGACTCCTATGGCCATAGAACTTCAGGTCACTCAAGAATATCTCGGCGAGCAGGACCATCTCGTTTACCTCCCTCCGCTCTGGAAGACAATCCTCGATTACGACCTAAGAATTGATGGTGAACCATCAGTAATACGCGACATCCTCTCTGGACAGCGCCTCGGGAGGTCTCCGAGTGGCTATGCGGCGGTCATAAATGTTGGCACCAACTCGACGTGGCTCGGAAGTCATCTGGCCATGTCGAATCTGTATGCCTATGGTCGCTTGGCATGGAGCCCTGAAGATGACGAGGTGGCTCTGCTGGAAGATTGGACCCGCCTCACTTTCGGATTTGACGAGACAGTCATTGACACGATCACAAAGATGTCCCTGGAGTCTTGGCCAGCCTACGAGAACTACACTGGCAACCTAGGAATCCAAACACTGACAGACATCACTGGTCCGCACTACGGTCCAAACCCAGCTTCCCAGGATGACAATGGCTGGGGCCAGTGGACCCGTGCAGACGCTGACTCGATCGGGATGGACCGAACAGTCAAGAATGGCACCGGCTTTTCCGGCCAGTACCCGCCGGAAATCGCGGCGATGTACGAAGAGATCGAAACGACCCCTGACGACTTGCTGCTGTGGTTCCACCACGTGCCATACACGCAGCAGCTGAAGTCAGGCAAGACCGTCATCCAACACTTCTACGACGCGCACTACGCCGGCGCCAAGACGGCCCAGACGTTCCCCAAGCAGTGGGCGGCACTCAAGGGCCTCATCGACGACGAACGCTTCAACCATGTCGCCTTCAAGCTCGAGTACCAGGCCGGCCACTCCATCGTCTGGCGCGACGCCATCAACGAGTTCTACTTTAACAAGTCTGGCATCGCCGACGAGGCGGGGCGTGTGGGCAACCACGAATGGCGCATCGAGGCAGAGGACATGCAGCTGCAGGGCTACAAGCCCATAACCATTGTCCCGTTCGAGGCAGCGTCGGCGTACACAGCTGTCATGACGACTACCAACACCACGGCTGGCACGGTGTCCGCCACCATCGACTATTCTTCCGGCGTATATGATGTTGCGGTGAACTATTATGATGGTGTGGGTGGGCAGGCGCGGTACGAGGTCTTCGTGAACGATAAATCGTTGGGCACGTGGGTGGGCGATCTGGAGTGGAAGCTAGGCCACCAGCAGTGGCCGGCATTTGCGCCTGACGGACACTCTGCGACGCGTGTGACGTTCCGAGATGTCCAGGTCCAGCAGGGTGACGTCCTCAAGATTGTCGGCACGCCGCATGGCACTGAACCGGCGCCGCTGGACTATGTGGCATTTTTGCCAGCGGGCATCGTCGACTAGTCTGCTGCGACCTCGTGAGGCTTGAGAATTAGTGTAAGAATGACAACATATCCTTTTCAATGCACCAACAAACCTTATGTATGAAAAGCTTTTCTTTTGGTCATGGAGGTTTGTTTCCATGGGACGTTGTACATGTGGTCTGCCCAAATGAACGACCGGTGTTTTTTGGCCTCCCCTCTGCAGAGGGATTGAGTTCATCGCTGTTGACTAGGTCACCACTGGCAATTGGTTTCGAGTAAACAGCAACCGCACAGACATGTTGATCTTGTAGGAGCCCTGCTGTCAAAACGCTTGAATTGTGGGGTAGCGATTCCGAAGTGAACGGCACAGACTGTGGAATTGCTCGGTCTAAGGGGGGTGGCTGAGTACGGCGGAGTGTTGGCTCTCAGCTGATGCCTGTGGGTCTGTAACTGCAGAAGAAATCCTGAACATGGCCCTATACACTGGGAATGGGTGGTTGCGCTCTTAATCCGTATACATCCCGAAGGCGTACGGTCCCTTCACACAGTGGTAAACGCTCAAAGACCCAGCGTTTAAAAAACACGATGTCGATAACAGGGCAGAAGTCTGGGCACGTGGCCTCACACTGGGAATGGAAGTCGACTGTCGTGGAAAGTGTCACTGAAGGCGGATCTCTAGAGATACGGAAATCCCTATAGGTGAGTCTTGCGTAACCGTAACGTAAAGCACAAATGGCGCTGGTGAAAACAAGGTGTTCAGGTTCAGGCCAACGGTTGAGAACCCCCGCGTGATGAGTCTATGATGCCCAAGAGCGGGCAGGCAAGGCCATCGGTGATCGTCCACCATGAGTCGACGACAGAGTTGGAGAAAGAAGATTTGCTTAGGGGCGGGAGGGCGACCCCCCACATACCGCTCCTATGCTGCATCCATTGAGGTGACTGGAGGATGAGACCCCGCCCATCAATGCCCTAGAAGAAACTCGCCCTTTCAGGAGACAACATCGGGAAGACGCCAAGAGAATGCTGATTTATCCGTGCGGCGACAGTGGCTGAGCCATTGGTGAGATTGCCGTGCATGAATCAAAACATGCAAGGCACACCCGCGGGACCCAGGATGAGACATCATGAGACCAGCTGCATGGTGCCGAAGGACGCAATGCGGAATTCACTGGGATATGGAGAGCGACGTATATTCGGCCTCCTGAGAAAGACTCCATGGTACCGAATTCCACGGCTTGACACAGGGCAATTCCCATCCTCAGACCCTTATTTGCCGCATATGGTTCAACCACAGAATGGCGACTCCTGTTTTTGGGCGCCCAGGCTGTCTAACAAGAAGAAGATACCGAAAGTCGCACTCGCTAGGGAAATGAGATACCACACATGAGGCTGTAGAAGCCCTGGCTCATGGGTAGGTCTTAGTGATCATAATAAATCGGAAGCGCACACGAGCTGAAGTCACAGTGTGTGGATATATCCACTCATACTCTGGGGAGTAATGAGCTATGGAGAAAGATCGCAAGCCACGGCATTTCCAGAACATCATTGGCTGTATCGTACTCAAAGGTACATCAGTATTAGGTCATCGACAACTTTCAGAAGCGGCGCCACCATAGGACAAATGCCTAATGGTCGACAGATGGGGAATTTCATGTCCCTAGATGGAGTCGAGCATCGGATTCCCTAGAGAAGAGCACGACGACCACATGTACATACTCAACCTCAAACACTGTACAATTCACAGTGTGATAGAATGCGCCGAGATCAACATTCAAGCATTGATCAAGCATTTAGAAGGGGGGAAACAATCCAAGTAAGCCCCGCCCCACAAGTTCGACTGCATAGCCTATTCACAATTTAGTCATACGTTTGGCAGGCTCCATTCATCTGCTCAGCCTGCAGATTTCCTTCGTATTGGTTCGCCCCACAACCCCATAATGCAGATTTCCCATTAATAGAATCGTTTTGACTGATGTCTAAGAGTTTGCCTAATAGCGGGAGTGTCGTGTTCCTAGTCATTTGGTTTCAGATTCGTGGAACCAGAGAGTGCCTTAAGGATACTTCGATCAGGAGGTTTGTTCGGGGATTTGGCGGAGGAACTGGTACTTAGGCGGTTCCCGGGGTTCGCTAAGGCATGTCACCTTGTCATTTTCGCGCCTTCGAGATGTCGGACATCTCCCTTCGGAAAGGTTCCAGCTACACTGAGATTCCATGACTTGCGTTAGGATTAGCATTTGCTGATGAGAGCTGTAGTTCTGGGCACTATTTAACTATGTTTCATCAACCATGTTTCCGACGCAGGGCATCACGTATCACGCTCACATAATCCCGAACGACAAGTCCTCCGTTCACGGCAACGCTGACAGTTATGAGTAACAGATTAAGCTTCTCCCGGGCATGTCTTGTCAGGATTTTTTCAGTTTTGGTTTTATCCCTTACAGCTGCTCTGGTCCTCCACCAACTCAGCTTCACCGAGTGCCTCGCCATTACAAAACGAGACATCAATGTTCTTCAAAAATGCCCGCCAACATCGACCGACGGCCCTGCTCGAGAATTCGACAGACCCATTCCAGACACCATTCACCAGATCTGGAAGACCTCAAATACCTCATCGTATCCGGCTTATGCGTCCCACGCGTCCTGGAAAGCGCGATATGAACCATTGGGCTATACGGTCAAGCTTTGGACAGATGATGACATCGCGACGCTCATCGAGACCAATTACACGTGGTTATTACCGACATACAATGGATACGACCGGGACATCCAAAGGGCAGATCTAGGAAGACTGGCGGTGATACATTCGGAAGGAGGGATATACGCGGACCTGGACGTCCACCCAAGGTCTGTGGACGGACTTATGTGCTTGCAAATATTGGGTCACCAGGCCATATTTGCCCCGACAGGGGGCACCACTGGGTTGAGCAACCACTTCTTCATGGCCGAACGAGGGGCAAACTTTCTCGAATGGACTCTGCAAGAAGCAAAACGACGAGGCGGCTCAGCGTCGAAATGGATCCTCCTCCCGTATCTCAAAGTCTTCTGGTCCACGGGACCCTTGTTGTTGACAGGTGCGTTTCGACAGTATGTATGGATGTACGGAAGGGTACAAGTCGATGTTGCACTGCTTGACGAGCGCCATGCTAAGAAGGTGGTTGGTCACATGGCGGGGCGGTCGTGGCACGATGCGGATGGGAAGGTGTTGAACTATTTTGGAGATCACTTAAACGTTAACCGCGAGGTCGCGATCGCCTTGGCACTCTTTTCGATAGCAGGAATGAGCTTTTGTGTGCGACGGAACCGCGGGAGGTTTATGAGGTCAAAGTTCTCTACGTGGCTTAGCCCAGGCGAGAATGTCCTGAAAGACCCATCTGAGTCTTGCAATCTTTGACACAAGACACCCATTTCACACATGGCCGTTTCACAAATATCAATACCCAATAAACCTTGTATATATCTTGCAACTGGCTTATTTTTGCTTCGTCTTGTCTGCTTCCCGTCTGTCAAGACCCCCTGATCCAGGGGCCTGATAGCTCCTGGAGGCAGTAAAACACCTGTGTGGTGTTAGTTTGTGCACCGGTGCGTGGGCCAGTGCTGGTGTACCGTCCGTTGTTGCCGGTACGAATCCTGGGTCTCCAAAGGAAAGAGTGGCAACAAAGACTCGACGTCCAAGCCAGGATCAGCAAGGTAAAATGATCGTCCCCCGCCCTCGTACGACACCCTGTACCCTCCGAGTCCAGCTGCAAGCAACACACCCGGCGAAGACATCACCACACTGCGCACCGGCTCGTCGAGGCTGGCCTTGGATCTCCCGCTGCCTCAACGCACGGCTTTCGGAACCGCCCAAGCTGCTGCCGTGACCCCCTTGCGCGGGGCGGCTATGGCCTTCCGTCAAACCAACGGAGCTGTCGTCGCCGCCCACACTGCCTACGCCATTGCCGTCGCCGTCTCGACCTCGTGTTCTTTAAGAATACAGCCTTTGTCGCTGCTATTACCGCGGCTGAATGCGCCGCACTCATCGTTGCCGAAGGCCATCGCCATCACATCTCCGAGAGTTCGCCAAGAGGAAAATAGATACACCCATATCCTTAAGGTGTGGATTTGATACTTATAACCGATAGGACCGAGCTAGGGTTTCCAACTCCGAGGACCGAAAGCTTCAAAAGCTTGACACATCGGAGCTCCATCTCTTGGCATACGACTCGCAGGAACTCCACCCGCAGCACTCACTGCTGCGTCTTTTAACACTGTGTTGGCCCACAATACCCTCCACGGCACTCTGCATTGTTCCCTCGACCTGTCATCTTGCCGCAGCCACCCATCTCTCGTCAACTGTGGTTCAATTCTTGCGCACCTCCTACCTCTCTGTCGTCTGCTGTCAACCCATCGTATCCAGCCACCCATTCTTTACTGCAAATCGTTGTCGTCAGCAGCCAGCTCATCATCTCCGACCATCTGTGGTCCACTGATATCTCTTTCCTCAAGCATTCCGTCATCCTACCCTTCACTTGAGGCCTCTCCGGCCGGAATCGGCCATCCTCGTCGTCTACCTCGATCCCGTTGTCCCTCAATCTCGTCAACTATTCGACACAAACCCAATCAGCTCGATAAAAGAAAACAAACAGCTTCGGTAAGTACCACTTGCATCATGACTGTGAGTGTAGGTGCCTCCCTCGACACTATTTGCTCTCGTCTCTTCTTTGCGTCTCTACAAGGGCGGTCACCACGACTTCCTGGCCGACTAGAGACGCTGTCGTTCCCATTAGATCTCTGCTCCACTCCCACTTACAGGTGGTCTTCTTTTTAGAAAGTCCATTCTCCCACGCCCACCTATCACCGAATCTCCCTCAACATCAGCGACTCCTGCCGTCCGCTTTGTACCGGTTGTCTGTGTTTTGAACTTGACGATTCTACCTCCTCATGTCCGATACGACCCTATCACATATTACGTCGGCAATTAGCGATTTAGACTTTTGGCGCCGGCCAACTCGTCTCGTCGTCAAATAACCCGCTTCCGCGACAATTGTACATACCCGTAGACGGTTCTCCCCGACATCGATTCCACGAAAGGTCGACCTATCCGCACAGATGAAACGTCGACAACACGTTCCGATGCCCGTGCAATCATTCTGCATTCTCGCTTTCCCGATGGTGGGAACTGTTCAGACTGATACCAGGGCTTTGCCAAGACGCGCATGTCGGATGCTACAATCTCAGCTTCCATGTTCACCACCCAACAACTATGAAAACTTCAAATGTTACGTGCCTAGGTAGGTAAGCTGCAATAAAAAGATCGCACTGTCGACGAAATACAACTTAGTAAGCTCCCATGAAACCACATACCCATTCTTACAGTCTCCCTTCCATTGGCCTTATTGTCACTGCCCGTGCCAGCAAATTCTGGATATGCGGATACAAGTTTAGAGAGAGAAAGAGAGAGCCTGGACACTTTTATTTTGGGCAGGTTGAAGATCCGGGTACCCTGTGGGTCACCCCGGAGGGCCCACTATGATCGAAGTGCGTGCGCCAAAGCCGCAAAATCGGCAACTGTTCCGTTTCGGGGTTCCTCTCCTGGAGATCGCCCGGAGCTCGTCCAAATGCAGCTCTATCTCCTGGGTGATGTAGTTTAACGACGACAACCTTAATCGACAGCGAGCTAAACCTTAATATATTGCTGGAATGTGCCATAGTGGTGGTCTTCTAGGCTTAACGTTTCCAGGGTAGTGCCAGGTGGGAAACCAACTAGATTCATCGCCATGTGCATTATTGCTCAAAAGTTTTAAACAACACTTTACAGCATCTATTGTACGGTAACAACACATGTGCAAGTTCACCAAAGCTATCTAGTCTCCTTCCTCATCCAGTCTTTTTGCCGTTGTGACATAAAGTGCGCATGTACTTCCCCACAAAAGCTGTTTGAACAGCACTGGAAAACGAACCGAATTTCTGCTTCCAACCGCCAAGCCGGGCTATGTGGAGGCAGGCGGCATCCGATTAAAAGGGCACTTAAGGATCAGATGATATCAGTCGTATTTACACGGCGATGTGCTTGGGCACATTAGAGATGTAGGCGACCGGGTAAGTCTTCAAACGGATATTTAAGCTTCGTCACCGCGAGGACTAGAATGTAAGGCTGTGTTGTTCATTGATCATCACGAACATCCTATCTAAACTCGGACTCTAGCTCTGAGACCAAGTAAGCAGTCCTCCCCTCAGCTCTGCTAAAGCACCCGAAATTTTGACATACAGCAGCCTGCTCGCCTATTTGTTTAGCAACCACCAAAAACTACCCATAATGCAACTCACCACTTTCATCTACGCCCTGGCTGCCAGCCTCGTAAGCGCCCAGAACAACGTCGAGCTTCCCGGGCAGGAGCTCTATGACAGGTGCATGGCTGGAACGATACCCGGACAGCCCGCCACTGTCGCAAACTGCTGCGACCTCATGTGGACCCAGTGCATCTATCCTACAAACAGCGACTTGCGCCGCTGCCGGACGTATGTTGAGGGCTTCGGCTGCACGCCACCTCTGTAAAGGGGGGATGGGTGATGGAGGACGGCCAGCTTTGGCAAGCGGGATACGATGGCTCTTAAGCTGGTTCAGATATTGTGAAGACATTGTTCCAGTGAAAATCATTCTGACGCCCGACAATCACGATTTCCGAAACCTCAAGCGCCATTAGACAGCTGCAGCTCTTGCAGGCCGATGTAAATACGAAAGAATCAAATTTGAAGATTATGATAATAAGCCATTTATGCGAACAAGGAAAAGCACACGAAAACCAGACTGCTCTCACCACGATTAAAGACTCCTATGAAGCGATGCTAATCCATGTTCTCGATGGGGGTTAGAACTAAAGACCACTTTTCCCCAGCCCTCGAGAATTGTCATTTCTTTCCCAACTCCACTAATCCAGAGGGTTTTCCCAAATTCGAAGGTCGAACTGAGGCATTACCGAAGCAGAATAAACCTTGCGTCTCCAGGGCTGTTCTGCGTTGCAAATTTGGAAATCGAAGTTCCGCAGCAGCTATTGTAATTAATTACTCTTGCGTCAATCATTGCAAATATCCTAAGGTGCCTTTCCAGGAGGGACAACTTACCTCAACGAAAATCTTGTTCAGCTCGATGACAGCAAGAGGCTTGCCCAGACACAGCCAACGACCATGTCCGAAGGAAAGATCAACGGTCTTCAGCATGTAGTTTCTTTGCTTTTCGTCACACTCCAAGAACCGTTCTGGGCGGAAAAGTTCAGAGTCTTCTCCAAAGACCTCGGGGGTCTTCAACAGTGAGGGGTAGTTGACGTGGATCTCAGTCCCCGCTGGAACAAACTTGCCACAGACTAGAGAAACATGTCAGAGTTCTGGTCTTTGGTACGCCAAAGATAATCTTCCGGGTATTTGCTCACTTGTGTCACCGCCAGGTGGAACCTGCTTGGCGAATCCGTTTATCACAGGCGGGACTATCCGCATACCCTCGCTAATCACAGCTTGCAGATACGGCATCGCCTTAGCCTGGTCATTGGTAATAGGCCGTGAAATGCGGCCTTCCTTGATGCCATCTGCAATCTCTTGCTTCAGCCTCTGGTACACGGTGGGCGATGACAGCACGTGCAGTAGCACGCCACGGATTGTAGTGACACTCGTTTCCGTCCCAGCAGGCATTAGAATGGCAAGGTCCAGCTCGCAGAGTTTGGGATCATGACCCTTCTTGACCCATTCGCTCTGTCGTGTCAAACAAGATTGAGTCAGCTACAGGATGGGCCTTGTCAATGCCGAGCCTTGTTGACGTCTTAACTTACCAGGATGTCGCCGTGTTTCTGACCAGGTTTTGTCTCGTTAGGATTATCGAAATGAGACTTGACTGTTGCCCTCATCTCCCTTCGCAACGCGATCAGCTTTTTGAAAAGAATGGGTTTGAGGCACAGAGCACTTACCTTATGGACCTCCCCATTCCTTCCTCGTCGGTGACCTTTGGCGCAGCCAGCCAGAGCATGAGCTTGGAGAACACGATCTTTCTTAAGAGAGGCACCATGGAGATAGAGTGGAGGAAAGGTAGAGCAGCATCCATGGCCGACAAGAAGGTGTAATGATCAGTTTCATCGGCCAGGTCTCCCCAAGGCTCACCGAAAGCCACAAGTGTGACTAAATCCAGTTGCCACCACCTGATGATCTTGCTGAAATTGAGCTTCACCCTGTTGCCTGGCAAGTCTCTTGCCTTGGCTCGGATGTAGTTCACCAACGATGCAAGCCGGTCGTCGACACACGCCTCGAGGTTGGCCAAGCGCTTGCCAGAGAATCCAGGAACCAAGTTGGACTTCCGCTTGTCATGCCTCATGGTGTCTGTTTCGCTTAACACACTGTCACCGTCCGGGTGAAGCCTCATGCTCTCGTACCAGTGAGAGCGGCCGTAGGTACTGCGCGCCGAGTTTATCTGCCAGAGGGTCTCGGGATCATAGACCATGATCGCATTGGGGCTGATGCGCATGGCCTTTCCGTATTTCTTCTGGGCGTCGTCGATAGCGGTGTGGCAGTGCCCGCGTGCAACTGAGAGGAAGCTCCAGAGATAGGAAATGGAGGCCGTGGGCGGGCCGGGGAAGTGGCGGAGGCGACGCCAGGAGAGAAAGGTGGTAGTAACATAGTAGGTGAGAAATGAGCCCAAGGCTATTGCCACCAACGCACCCTTCTCAGGCAAGATGCTGTACACTCGCGTCACCAGTTTGGAGTCCATGGTCCCAATCGCTGATGTGTTTATTCAGGTTTCTGAAATCTTGTCGTACACGAACTATTATGAGGCTGCGAGCCCGCGAGGGAACATCCTTGATATAACTACCTAGGTACCATGGTAGGATAAGGCGATCGCTACATATTTCCATTGTCAAAAATTCCACGTCGTGACGTCCGCTGCGCCAGCGCATGCAGCTCACAATGCGAGCCGGTGTTTGTCCGCACGTAACGTCGGGCATTGTGCATAGCTTGTGATTTGGGATCGTCTCTCTGCCGGCTTCGTTGCACAACATGTCCCCTCATGCTGAAAATAGTCTAGTCCAAAGGCGTCACTGCCAAAGACCTTGTCACGATAGTAGCGGGTTGCTCCGGGCCTATGATAACGGAATCCTGTGGTTACAACACTGCGACTCCAGAGCACCTCTGAATGCATACCAAGGCATGCACGTTGTAAATCATGAGTATCCTTTGGGATTTTCTGGCCTCAAACGGCTATTCTGTGCCGGACCAAGGCTTCCGGGGTTTGCCACGTCGCCGGTACTCTTTGTGTCAACAGCTGCCTATTCGACGAGGCACTTGCACGACGTGCTTGAGGCGGCTCAAAATGTAATGCATTTCCAAGATTGGTTGGTTCGTGCAACGTGGCAAACGAGGCTCCAGAGAAGTGTCGCTTGTGGAACGCATGTGAAGTTGTCAACTTACATACCGGCCTTTCCAAGGGACCGCAGCGAACCCTAGACGTGCCCGGATGTCTCAACGGTCCCCCCCCCATGGATTTGAGGTCATCGTTGCATTCAGGCGTGATGACACGCCGTCATAAGACGATCGCACCCGGACTGAGACCAATAGGGGCAGTTTCTCCAAATTGATTCCAGGCCACGCGTTGCTTGGGAGCACTAGTTCTTCACTGTCAGTCATATCGATGTTGCCGCGCGTTGGAACCAAGATTTTCCAAGATTCGCGCTTCCCCTTGGCAGAAATGCACTCGGCTGACATCAACCCGACGATTCGAATATTGTTGATCATTGTCTGCCTCTGCAGTATGCTTACTCATGAAAGAAAATGCAACTCAAGGACATTGAGATCCAAGGGATGAACGTTGTGCCGTCTAGCCAAGATAATGCTATTCCGCTCGTGCATGAGAGTTATACCGTATCGGTTTAGGACTTTTTAGCCGTTAGATACTTGTCCGGTCGGCGATTCGCATCGATCAACGTGACGACAAAAATCAGGGAAAAGAACACGGGAGTTCATGATTATTTTTCTAAGCTTTTGATGGCGAGGGTTCGCGAGGGATCTTTAGTTTTGTATATGGCGGCAGCAGTCGGCACTTACCCTAAGGTAGTCAGTCACCTCACCGGTGGTGCTGGGTTGCACAACATTTGAAGGAACGAACAATATTATCCACATTTACTAGAACAAGTAAAGCTACAAGTGAAAGCCAGGTGGGGTGTGGTGAGGTGTCTCCCAAGATCTCAGGCCACTATTCCCCCAAACATGTGACGGGTGCTCAATTTTTCTTTGACGCGCACTCATGGCATATTTTCGGAGACGCCATGTCTTTTAGGGTCAAAAACAGCGTGGCAGGGAGGGCGGTTGGTACAGAGCTGGCCAGTTTTTAACCCGCGTCAGTTCAAGGCCGGTACAGCAAGTGTCTTTCTGGATGACCCCAATTTTTCTTCACTGATCTCTATCCCCCATCCAGCTGCATTTGAACATCAAGTGCCACACTAATTTACGTCCGGTAGAGCAAAATGACGCGTGACCGCACCAACACGATTTGCTCTGCCGCCGCTAAGTAAAGCAATTTTATGGCCAAACTCGGTCCATCTTGACTAGGTTGTAATGTCCATACTAGGCCTATTCTCCCAGTCCAAACAGAAAGAGTCACATTTGTACTTCGGTAAGGCTTGAAGTGAAACTTTCACATTCATTCAAATACTTCTAACACCCCGACGACTTGGTCCAACTCGTACAGTAGATGAACGACAGAGGAACAAAAATGCCCGGCCCTAACGAAAAGTACCCGTATACATGGGTAACAGCGTATCCCCCCACTCTATCCACGATGAGAGCCTGGCTGGCGGGACAACGCGCAGACACCTCCGAGCGGAATGTTAGAACGCTCGACTCTCAAAATCTGGAATTGCATTGCCCACTCGACAACGGCAGACATGATTTCCGGGCAGTCAATACAGACCTCCTTCCGATTCCATATGAGCTGACGGAGTTGATTATTAAGCACTTGGACATTGCCTCCATAACCGCGTTCCGTCGCGTTTCGAAGCAAGCCATGTATATGGTGAACTCAACCTTCGAGTACAAGCAGATCATGAGTCGTGCACCGCAGATGTGAGTTCATAATAGACCTCGATTAAACTCACTATGATCCTCAGTCCTTACTGACACGGTTAACCATCAGCATCCGGGGCGCGTTGACACTAGAAGCAGGTAGCTTCACCCTCAACGACGCCTACATCACGCTCCAGGCTCGGCATTGCACGACGTGCGGACAATGCGCGGGCTTTATCTACATGATCACATGCGAGCGCGTCTGCTTCATTTGCATGCTCAACGTACCGAGGTGGAAGCCAGGCGTGGGCGTCGAAGCCCGATTCATGCTGTGCGGGGCCGCATACCCGAATCCCGACCGGGTGCCTTCGGTGATGGCCAGGCCAGGCACATACGGGTCGATCGGAGGCTCTGAACGCAGCTATCCTCCGAGCACACGGCCCTATAACATTCATCGGGAAGGGAGATTGTATTGGGTGCGCAAGGAATTCAGCTCGCGGTTTTGGGATGCCAAGCACTGCGGCTGCGAGAACAACTGGGAATCAATGGGCTGGGACGCAACCTCCTGGTACGCCTCGTCATTTTTCGTCAGCGTCCGCGCTCCGCTGGCGAAGCGCGGGGAGCATGAAATTAGTGACGAGGATCGGCTTCAAGAAGCTAGGTCGATTCGCGAGGTGGGGATTGTACTTAGGTAGTGTCGGCAGAGCATGACATACTAGTAGCAGGCTCAGGCCCGCCCAAGTACCGCTCCAGCGATGTCTAGACGATTTCTAACTTCCTCAACTGTTGAAAGCTCGCGGAAGGGTATGATTGCTCTGCCCTGGCATTACTTAGAAAGTTACCGTGGTAATTCTAGCAAAGAGCCCAAGAGCTTCCACGATCATTCTTGATTGTGGCGGGCCCCCGAACAGCACTTCAAATAACCACTACTAGTGTACCTAGTGTTCCACTGGACGTCACATTTAATTGATCATTTGGCACACGATACAACCCAAATTTATCCAAGGAGCTCCAACTAGATTCCAGGGGGTAAAATAGTCACAAGCCAGAATTGGTCTTCTGGCGAGGAAAGACCCCAGCAGAGAGGTTGACCCAGAGAAGATTTTATCCTTAATTCTACAAAGCAGCCTTCCTGGTTTGAGGAACAGTAAGAATAATATTTCATCCTTCTTATTACCTTCATCTTATTGTTTGCCAGCCATCAAGCTATGAGTTAACTCATTCAAAACCAGTCATCTTTGTGATCTTGAACTTTGAGCTGAGTAGTACTCAACCTCATGGACAGACATGAAGAGAAAAAATCTAAATATTCTCATTTTGAATACTAAAAGTACGGTTTATGCGATCGAGAAAGGGGGCATTTTGTATGGTACCACAACTCGCCCTGCTGTGGCCGGTTGCTGGACTCGATTCAGCCAGAAGTGCTAGCACAAGCGCAAGAAAATGATGCGAGACTGCGACTTTGATGTGAGTAGTGCCCAAGCCTGCGGTGGAGAGTAAGCCCGCGTGTCTGTGATTCACTCAATATCGCAACAACCAGGGCTTCAGGCAGACCCTGGGGAGTCCCTCTCCCATCCTATTCGTGAAACCCAAACACAAAAGAGCCAGCCACGCAGCATGGGAGCATTATTGGCAGTGTGGCATCTCGTCAGCCTTGTTGATGAAACCAAAGAACGGTCTTCTTTTATCAATTAGGAGCTGCGTTTGCATAACAAAACTCAGTCAGGATTGGCTTTCCGACCCAGAATGTGATAGCATTCCTTACAGCGATCTCCGGGAGGCTCATCACTGAGCAATGAACAAATGTGCAGGGCCGCTGCCGAGCTACCTAAATCGTGTTCCTTGTCCCGGGCACTCAGCTTGAGACTGTCGGCCGTACCGACTGCATTGTCTCGTCAAGATCGTGCATGTAGGGGGCGTAGTTTAGTGGGCGAAAGGGCTTTCGACCGTCCAGGTAAAAAGTGGAGTTCCGGTACGAACAAGAGGGATTGCGAGGCAGACTTATTTGGAAATTACCAACCGCATCCGCCCCCAAATAGGATCAGAGAGTGTTTCAGCTTTAAGTCTGCTCTGCGTCTCAGCCATTACCTAGGTAGGCTGCCAATCACCCGCTCTGTTGTGGGTCGCGCCGAGCGTAAAACGTGGCTGTTGGTAGCCAACGCGACGCGGGGTGCACGACTGGCCCTGTTATCCTTTGCGAAGAAGTTTTCTAACACGGTGAGATCTCTACCGCCATGATGCTCCTTTGCAACATTCTCTCAATATGTGCATGAACATTTGTTCCATAGCCCCAAATGGTTGTAACTATATATCAAACTATGACAGATGGGTGGGACGGTATAGGTAAGACCATTGATCAAGCAAACGACTCCTAGAAAATGGCTGAGCTGCTCACGTGATTCCATAGGCCCCTTGACAACGGTGGGAAGAGTGACAACGGAGACAACTGAAGAGGGTTACGGTTGGACCTCCCGCCTCCCAAGCCACCTCGCTGACATCTGACGCATCCGACTCGACTGATAGGTCACTCACAACCTTTACATCGAGTAACCCGACCACGAGCGCACATAACTCGAACCCAACATATACCTCAAACCTTGTACCAACCTCAACGTCAACGCTATCCTCTACCCCAGTACCAAGCGGTGGTGGCGGTTGCGTTTCCAATCCCCTATATATATAAAATATATGTGGTGCCTTCATACAGTAGTGAGCGCTTAAGACCTAGCGCTTAAAAAAAAACAATACCAATTATAATAAAATGTTAATATAGTTTGCCTACAGGTATATAGCCTTAGCCTTATACCGTATAGATAAGGCTAAGAAGTATTACTCCTAATAGCGCTATTAATTATTAATACTAGTAGCCTAAGTGAAAGAAATAAGGGATAAATTCTCTTATCTATCGACCTATGGAAGGAGGGAAGGAGAGGTCTTATTTATTCCTATATTTATTAGCCTCTAAATCCACACTAGATATCTATAGAAATTGAGAGAATTAATAATATTTATATAAAAGGCCTATTAAGGTATTAGTCTACTAATAGAGGAAGAACTATTAGAAATAGTGTATTTTTACAGCCCTTTAGAAGCTAGTTATTAAATATAAGTTATTAATTAGCTTCTTAATATAAAAATAGGGGATTTATAGGTTTTAAAATATATAATTTATATAGGAAAAAACTTTATTATAAAAGAAAACCTATAGTTTATATAAAAATAAGGTATTTTTATTAAGAAAACCTTTTTAAAAAGGAAAAAACTTAGTATTTATAAGGTTTATTAGGTATAGGCCTTTATTATTAAGTTAGCTATATAGTAGCTCTATCTATTAATAGAGTAAAAAACTAAAAAATTAAGTATTTTTATAACTTAAACTTAAAGTTTTTAATATATAATTATTATTTTTTATAGGTTATAATTATTTTATATAGTATTTATATATTATTATATTTATTCTTATAAATAGATATA
>JUJX01000355.1:0-42306 GCA_000800745.1 Diaporthe longicolla
AATAAATTATACTATAAATAGTAACTATATTTAATTATTCTATTTATAGTTAATATAACTATAAAAATATTATTTTAGAATTTAGTTTAATTTTATAGTTTATCTATTTATCTATAGATAGAAAGCTATTAAAAACTTTAATTTTAAACTAAGTTATTTTATAAATAATTATTAAAAGTTTAAAATAAATATTATTTCCTTATTTAAAATAATTTCTTATAATATTCTATAGTTACTAATAATTATTTATAAGAAAGTATATATAAACTTATTTATATTACTAGCTTTTTTATAAAAAATAAAGTATATATACTTTATAAACCTATTTATAATAACTAAGATACTATTATAGCTTATTTCTATTATAGGTTCTTTTAAATTTAATAGTTTAATAATAAAATTAAAGTTAATTAATTATTATAATTTATTAAATATTAGTAATAATTATAGTAAGTTATAGAGTTTATACCTAGTAGTTTTACTTTTATAATATTTATTATAATTTTAAATAATTATTTAAACTTTTTCTTTAATCTTAGAAAAGTAATAATATTATTTAATTTATTTTATAATTATTATAATTCTTTAATATCTATAAACTAAAGCTTTATAAATCTTTTATATAAGTTTTTTTATAATTCTTTAAGTATAAAAAGCTATTTCTATTAGTAATATATACTTTTATCTTCTATTAGTTATTCTTTAAACTTACTAAGTAGCTTCTAATAAACTATTCTAAGTTTAATCTTCTATTTTAAGTTAACTTTAATATAGAATACTATTATTAGTTATTAGTACTTTTAGAATAATAAGTTTTCTTTAAAAGTAGTTTAAAAAATACTTTATATCTTTAAAAATATATTTTATAAGTAGTCTAACTATTTATTAAAAATATCTACTTTATTATTTTCTAATTCTTATTTATAAGTAATTTAAATATTAAATTATAATAGAAACTTTACTTATTTAATCTAATATTTATTAAATTCTTTAATAGTAATAAAGCTAACTAGGTTCTTATAGTTAATAAATACTTATACTTAGTATTTTATACTAATAAAATAATATTATTATTTTTTAAATACTTTAATAATTACTATTAGTTCTTTATTAAATATATTATAATTAATTTTTAATTTACTAAACTTCTTTAAAAAGAAAGTAATAAGGTATAATTTTTCTTAAATATTATATTATTTTAACTATCCTTTTACTATATAGTTAAAGGTATTAATTTTAACTTTATATTCTTTATCTAAGTTTATTTTAATTAGAATTAGTTTTAAAATAACTTTTTATTTAAGTTCTTTAAAAGCTTTCTATACTTTATTATTTTATTAAAAGTAAATAATATTTTTAATAAAGTTAGTTAAAGGAATTATAATTTTTAAATAATCTTTAATAAACTATTAATAAAAATTAATAAATTTAAAAAATCTTTTAACTTTTTTAATATTAATTAATATTAACTATTTTTTAATAATAGTAATTTTAAATTTCTATATTTTAATTTCTTTAAATTAGATTATATATCTAAAATAATTAACTTTTTTAATATAAAATATACTTTTCTTTAATTTAATTAAAAGTTTTATATTTTAAAGTTTTTATAAAACTTTATATATATATTCTTTATAATTATTAAATATCTTTAAATAAATAAAAATATTATTTAAATATATAATAATAAAAATATTTAAATATTCTTTAAAAATATAATTAATTATAGTTTAAAATATTACTAATATATTAGTTAGCTTAAATAGTATAACTATATATTTAAAATACTATTTTCTATTCTTTACTCTTTTTTATTTTAATTAAATTATAAGCTCTTTTAAGGTTTAAAACTATAAATTATTAAACTTTTTATAGTTAATCCTTAAGTTTTTATATTAAAAATAATAAATAATAGTTTTTAATAATAATATTATTTAATTATTAATAATTTATATAAAGTTATAGCTTTTTATTTTTCTTAAATATAAAAAGAATAAGGTATTTAACTAGTAATATTAATAATTAAATATAACTTTTTACTAAGTTTTTATTAAAGTACTCTTTAAATACCTTTAGTTAAATTTTATTAAATCTATAAATCTTTATAAATTTTAATACTATTCTTTTTTTAAAAAGTATCTTATAATCTTAATTATTATATTTAAATAGTTTAATATTAAATATAGTTATAAATAGCTTAATATATTTATAGTATTTTTAAAGTATAAATTTTTAAAAATCTTTCTTTACTACTTTAACTTTTTATAAATAAGTTATAAATCTTTAAAAAAATTAACTTAACTTATTTAATAAAGTTAATTTTATATATCTTTATTACTTATTATAAGATTTCTACTAATAAAGTAACTTAAATTATAAGTATTATCTTTTATACTTATTATACCTATTTAAATCTTTCTTAAATCTCTTTAATTTATTCTTATATTATTAATATAAGTTATTATTTCCTATTATTAATCTAAGGTAAACTATTATTATTTAAGTACTTTTTAATATATAAAGGGTTTAAGATATTAGTTTATTATAAAGTACCTTTTTATTACTTTATTAACTTATATATAAGCTTTATTAAAGCTTATTTAAAAGCTAAATCTTTCTCTCTTTTATAAAAAGTAGTTATTAAGCTTATTTAAATATATATTTTTTTAAATATTATCTTTAAAAACTAAGCTTTACTTATCTTTATAATATATAATTATTTCTTTTACTAAGCTAATAAAGTTAGCTTAGTAAATTTAACTAGTAATCTAATTTATTTAAAAGTTATTCTTTTTTAACTAAAGAAATTTTAAGATTAGTTAATAATCTATTATTTTAATAATATTAAATAAAAGTTACTTTATATAATTAGATATTTATAATAAAAAATAATTAGTTTTTATATTAATAATACCTTTACTATAAACTACTTTTATTTTATTTATTATATTAAGTTTATAAAGTTCTTTCTTTTTATATTAAAAAATATAATATTTATTAACTATCTATAGAAAGATAAAATTCCTTTATATACTACTATTAATAAATACTTTATATTTATAGATTCTAAGTTTAAGTTTTATTTTTAAATATTAATAATCCTCCTTATTTATTATATATAAGTACTTTATATTATTTCTTATTATTTAAAGTTTTATAAATAACTTAATTTATTTTTTATTATTTAGTCTTATATTAAAATATTCTTAATTTATTAAATAGCTTCTTTTATAAATCTTTATACTACTTTAAGTATTTATACTACTATTATAAAGTCTCTTAGCTTTATATTATTATTATTAAAGAGTAATAATATATTACTTTAAATTCTTTAATATTAGTCTTAAAGTTTAAACTTAGTATATATTTAATAATTATACTATAAATATTATTACTATATTACTAAGTTATATATATAATATAATAGGTAATTATACTAAAGTTCTAGTATTATATATCTTTTACTAAAAGTATAATTCTTTACTATTTAATATTATAGTTTATATTATTTATAAAGCTAAATTATTTTAATTATTCCTTATTTCTTTAAAAAAAAGGTTTTTATAACTTTTATAATATAATATATTTTATATTAATTAAATATATAAGATATCTATAAGATTTCTTTATATTATACTTATTATAGGTATATTTAAAAGTTATTTAATAGAAATTATATTAAAAGTATAGCTAGAAGTCTTTCTTAAGTTACTATAATTATTATATTTTATTTTTATCTAAAGATTATAATCCTTATAATACTTATATTTAAAGCTATAAATAATACTTTACTTACCTATTTATAAAGATTCTAGTCTTTTAAATCTAAGGGTACTATAGTATTAGTTTTAATAAATATTTATATTAATTTTTATTTTAAAACTATAAGTATTTATACCTTTTTAAAAAACTAGTTAACTTTTTCTTTATTACTTTAATATATAAAGTAGTTATTATTATAATAGTTAGTTTAATTTATTACTATATATAATACTTTAATTATTTTATAAAAGTTAGTAATAAGTATAAGTACCTATTACTCCTTATCTTTTTAATACGTTTTATACTCTTTTTTATTATATTAAGTAAAGTATAAGTTATTATATACTTTTTAATTTTTATTAAAATAATCTTTTATATTTTAGTTATTATAGGTTTAATTTACTTTAAATAAAAGCTATTTATTATTTAAAAGAATTTTTAAATAAATATAATATTAGTTATATATTAGTATATTATAAATATAATACTAGATTACTATTTTTTATTATTATTTAAACTAATATATTAAGTATTTATTATATAAAGCTATATTAACCTATCTAAAACTATTAAATATTAGCTTTTAATCCTTTTTCTTTTTACTATAGTATTCTTATTTAAAATATCCTTTCTTACTATAATTATAATATTTAATATCTTTCTTATCTTTTTATTAAATAATATTAAACTTTATAAAACCTACTTATTATCCTTATTAAGTTAAGTTATTATAATTATATTTCTTTTTAATATTAAATTTATTTTATTAATTATTATATTAGAATTATTTAAAAGTATTTCTATATTTCTTCTAATATTTTTTAAAAAGCTTATTATTAAATTTAATAGTTAGTTTTATATATTATAAAAAGTTATTAAGTTTATTATATTTAGTTAATTTATTTTTTACTTCTTTCTTTAATATTTTATAAAATATAAAAATCTTAATATTATTTATAAAGTTAATATATATATAAATTCTTCTAAACTTTACTATATAGGCTAAAGCTAAGTCTTTTTATTATAGGTATAAAAGTTCTTTTTTAGCTTATTATTCCTTATCTAAGTTTTAAAATAGAGTTTTTAAAGTTTTTTTATAGTTTTTATACTTATTAAAGATCTTTTAAATTTTATCTTTATATTTTTTAAATACTTTTAAAGTAATAAAGTTTATAAAGTAAGGTTTAAACTATATTAAAGCTCTTCTTTTAAAGAATAAAGTAGTATATATAACTTATTTTCTATTTAACTAAGTATTTATATAGTTAAACTATTAGTAAACCTATACTTATATTAAGTATATTTAAAGCTAACCTAGAGTCCTATTATATAAGGTTAAGTTATTTAGCTTAATATTTTCCTTAGTTATAATAAAGGTATTAATAATAGCTATAGTAGCTTTAAAAGTAGTAACTTCTTATTTAAGTTATTTTATTTCCTTATTTTATTATACCTACTTATTAACTATAATATAAAGTTATTAGACTTTAGTAACTAGCTTTTAAAACTATTTAAAGGTTAATCTTTAAATATTATTATTATAACTACTATTTAAAATACTTCTCCTATTATTATTACTTATAATAGTATTTATTTCCTATATAAAGTTATATTAAAAAAGGCTATTATTAAGTTTAAATATTATATAAGTTATAAAAGGATTTATATATAATATTATTTAAAGTTTATATAGTAATATTTAAATAAAAGTAGTTAAAATATAATAATTAAAGCTTTCTAAGTTTTATAAACTAAGAGATTAAAAAGTTTATATTTAAAATATATAATAAAATAATATTTAAATAATATTTTAAATAGTATAATAATTACTAGCTAGTAAGAGCTATTTAAGAAGAATATTTAGATTAACTATTAAAAAGCTATCTTATTCTAATATTATTTATTAATAATAAGTATATTTATATAATCTAGTTCTTTAACCTAGCTTACTACTAGCTTACTTAACTTACTATACTCTTTTAGTAATTTAAAGTAATCTATAATATTAACTTACTAGGTTTATAGTTAAAGCCTAGTAATCTTTAATAATTTAACTTAGGTAAGCTACTTATATAACTATAACTAGGTTCCTTATACTATTTAGTTAGCTAATATATTAACCTTTAGTAAAGTTTTATTTTAAATAAAACTAACTATTATTCTTATTTCTATTAGGGTTATAATATTATTATTAAAGAATTTTAAGCTTTTATTTAAAAGAAATAAAAGAGGAGGTAATTAATTAGTAAAATAAGTAATAGTATTAATAAGTTAATCTATAATAAATTAATTAAAAGATAATATAGTAACTATAATAAAACTAAGTATAATATAAGAATATATAAGAAAAATATAAAAAGGTTTAATTAATTAAATTTTAATTATATTATAGTAAATATAACTTAATTAATATTAATTAATATAAATATATCTATTTTAATAATTTATAATAAACTATATTTTTAATAGTATAATTAATACTAATTAATATAAAGTATATATTTTTTATTAAAAGTAACTTAGTTTAAACTTATATTATACTTATACTAACTTTTTTAAATTAATTAAATTAATTAAAAATAAAGTTATTAATATAATTAATACTATTTAATATTAACTTTTATTAAATATTTTATATTAAGTAAGTATTAAGGTTAATAAAAGTTAAATAAAGTTAGAAAAATCGAATATAAAGTAATATTAAATATAAGGTAGTAAACTATATTATACTACTTATATTAAATACTTTTTATATTCTTTATTTATAAACTTATTAATCTTTTTATATTTATTAAATAATATTTCCTTATTAATCTTTTATAATATATAATTTAAATTAAATTCTTTTAATAATTAATTATATTATTATTAAAAATATACTTATATTAATTAAAATTTAATTTTCTAATATTATAATCCTTAATTATATTTACTTTAATATATAATAATAGATAATAAATAAGAAAGTAATTAAAATATTAAGGTAAAAGAAATAATAAAAGTAATTAAAAGTAATAAAATAGTTTTTAAAACTTATAATAAAGAAGGTTTAGATTATTTTTAAAGAATTATTAATTTAAAACTATAGTTACTTAAAGATTTCTAAAGAAGGAGTAATAAAGCTATAATTTAATATTATAGAAAATATAGTAGTTATTTAGATTAATTAGCTAAGTAGGTTATATAAATTTATTAGCTAAATTCTATATACGTTTAGCTTATAGCTTTAATAAGTAATAATAGTATTAATAGTAAGTATATAATAATAAATATATACTTTAACTATATTTTATTATTTATATAGTAAATTAGTAGTATAAATTAAAGTTAGTATATTAAAAATACTTATTACTATATATTTATTATAAAAGGAGAAATAAAAATAAAGTAGTTATCTTTAATATATTAATTTAAAATAACTTAGTACTACCTTCTATATAAAAAAGAAGGTTTAAAAAGGTTATAAAGGGAAAGTCTAGTCTTTAGAGCGTGTAGGTAAATAGGCTATAGTGGATAGCTAAGTAGCTAGTAGGGCCCCTAGCCTACACACATACTCTCTTAATACCCTCCGTTTTTTACCCTATAAATCTCTATTCTCTTATATATAAATAAATATAAGGAATACTACTTAACTTTATTAAAAGTTATAAGTCGGTTTTTCTCCTATTAATATATTTAGTAATATTAGTAATAGTTATTAAATAAATATAAAATTAAATATTTATATAATAAAAAACGAATAATATATAAGTATAAGTATACTTTTAATATACTAACGTTTTTTATATTACTTATTTATTATATAAAATAATAATATATAATTATTAACTATATATATTTATTACTATATATATATTACTATTATTACTTTTATTTACTTTTATTATTTTTTTTACTTTAATATTTTATTAATTTATTTATTATTATATTTTAAAATAAAAATAGTTAAAAACCTATACTATTACTATAATATTAGAAAATTTAATTTTAATTAATAAAGATATATTTTTAATAGTAAAATAATTAATTATAAAAATATTTAATTAGTATTAATCCTAGTAAATAGTTAGTAAAAAAGTATTATTTAATAAGTAAAAAAGGATTAGTAGGTCTATAAATATAGGGTATAAAAAGTAATTAGTATAGGTAGTATATATATAAAATAGGGCGCTCTAATTAGCTATAGTATAGGGGAAAACAACATTCCTATATACTATCCGTTTTTTACTATACGAATATCCGATCTTATAAATATTAGTATATCTAAACTAGTTCCTAAGATTTGTTATTATATAATAATTCTACTATACTATATTGCGACGTTGTTCTAAAAGGTAGTTCGGAAGGAGAACCTAGGTACCTAGGTAGGTAGTGTGAAACTAGGAAGAGCACTTGAAGGGTGCCTAGGTGTACTTATTCTAAGATTTTTCCTTTTGCTTCCCACGGTTGGACGCTATAGCGCGAACTAAGGAATCAATGGGTGCAATCTATCAGCATGCATATACACACACTGACTATATTTCACAGAGAGTATATAAACTCAGGATTCTCCCTGTCCGTCAAGTCGAAGAACTCCTGACCCTCTATCTTCACATACCCAGGCTGAGCCCTGAGCTCTGCCTTCTTCTTGTTTTGATAACGACACCAGTAGTAGATGAAACCGATAGTCAAAAGATTGACCACGTAACACACGACGATGGTGATCTCAGCAGGTCTGTACTGCGGTGCGTCCTTCTCGCGGAATACTTGCGGCCCGATAATATTGCCGACGCAGTAGCCGATTAGGTACATAGCTGCCACGGTGGTCTTCTTTGTCCAGCCGGCGACGTTGGTTGAAATTAGGGACAATATGGCGACGAAGGGCGTGGGGCTGGCCTGCGTCAGGTAGTAGCCGATAAGCCGGCCGATGCTATGGTCGTTGCCGAGGCAGGTGATAAGCAGCATTCCCAGTATGGCTAATACGTGTTAATCACTGCTAGACTGAAAATTTTCCGTAACATGAAGATTGGTTCGTAAAAGGAACATTTGAAAAGAAGGGTACTGTGACTGACCGAGGACCATGCCGGTTGTGCAAACAAGGAGTCGGTTCCCGAGGCGGTCACCCAAAATACCACAAGTGACAAGGGCGATGACCTGCCAAGCAATGTCAGCAAGCCATTCGGGGGTATAAGAAGCTTGTTTGGGCTTGGAAAAGCTTGGCTTCTCAGACAGGAGGGACTAAGGATCAGAACGCACCTCAACTGCTCCGCCTGGAGTTCCTAGCAGCAGGGACTGTTCGTTTGTGAAGCCAAATGACACAATGAGCTGGCTGAAGAAATTGCTTATCCCGCCGTTGGGTATATCCGCGACCAAGCTATAAAACACAAAGGCCCAGACCATAGGGTCCGTCAAGGCTTCTTTGAACTGGTAGAACTTGAAATGCTTGTTGCCCACGCCCTGCTGGTTCACCCGGATGCGTTCTATAGCTAGAACCTTCTCCTTCTCTGAGAGAAAGCGTGCGTTCAGTTGGTTGTCCGGCATGACGAAGAGGAAGATGACACCGATGAGAGCGGTAAATAGCCCAATCACCAGAAACAGCAACTGCCAGGACTCAATGGCCACGGGGTTCCTTGCTGTGACGACGGCAATCCCGTATGCAACGAATCCACCAAGAATCTGTCCCCAGCCGTTGAAGGAGAACCATATGCCTGTCCTCGCTCCTTGCTCCTTGGTAGTGTACCACTGCGAGTTGTCAGCAGAGGAGGAACGTGAACGTACCTGCGCCTCCGCAGTGTGATTTTGGCCCATGTAGAGTGGCTTACCTGAGACGTGAAAAGAGCAAAGCCGGCTAGTTCGTTTTTAGTTTCCGGCTTCAGAAAGCTTCCGAATCGGCAGCATAGTTGGACATTAATACTTACGGGTGACGGCAGCTTCGAACACACCGAGGAAGAAGCGCACGGTCATAGCTCCTGCAAAATTCTTGGTGGCAGCCATGCAGCAGAGGACCAGACCCCACATGATGACATTGAAGGCGCTCCATTTCCCAAGGGGAAGTCGCTGCAGCAGACGGTTGGTTGGGTACTCCCAGAACAGATAACCGAAATAAAACATGGACCCGATCCAGCTATATTGGTGCCCGGATAGACTTATGTCCTGTTTAAGCCCCATTATTGAGGCATAACTAACGGTGGTCTTATCGAGATAGTTAAGACCGTAGACCAGGCACAGGAGAGGCATCAAATTCCAGTCGATCTTCCTCAACAGCCTCTTCTCGTCCTCTAGTGTAAGCTCGATGACCTCTCCGTTCTCGCCCTGGAGGACCTTGAGAGCCTCATCGGCATCATTGCGGTCTGCGTGCTTAAGAATCGTGCCGACTTTCTCGTCGCTGGCGTTGCCAGACGTGCCTTTCTCAGGCGACTTCTCGATGTCGGACATTATGAGCTGCTCGCCGCGAAAGACAGTGTGGATGAATAGAGTGAGGGGAGAACCCGGTAATTACGTTGGGGGAGGAGACGGCAGGCTCGGGCAGTATATTTATCGTGGGTGTGTTGCACATCATTGGAATTAGTGGAAACGGCCCGGGGACAGGCTAGACTTCTTATCGTGCCGGCAGATCGCCCAGACGTCACATTCCGCCTGGCAGGATGGACTCAGCTCCAGGGTAGTACAGTGGGTGCTTCTGATGGGGTGCCTTGTTTATCTCGGATGACCCTGGGAGTCGGGCCACGGATGGCGTGTTGGCTTATCAAGAGAGCGAGTGTCTGTGCATTTGATGAGGGATTGATACCCATCGTTTTAATCTGTGCCAGTCTATCCTGCCCGTGTGGGAATACTTAGTTACTGACACAGCAGAGCGATCTCGGATGGCTTGAGTCGCAGCGCACCAAGACTCTTTCTTACAGACCCGAGCCGGAACAGTCTGAGTCTGGGTCTGGGAATAAGCAAGGGCGCCTGAGAGCTGGCTTGGGTTGTATGCGGGGTAACATGACAGCTGGATACCCTAGCCCCTGTCACAGGAACCCCAAAGCGTTACTTGAGGGTATTTCTAACCGGCAGTCGCCGGCAAGTGCAACGAGTTCGTCACTCTCCACCTTCCCAATTTTACTATCTCGTCGTGGTTGACGATATTATAAATTTGAGGGTGAAGGCGCCTTGTATGTCTTCGAGCGTATACGGTGTAGAGACAAAATCAGATAGATATGGTGATCCGGATAAATCTGGGGATCCATCACTGTCTTCGTCCGTCTTTTTTAATTACACGAGGATATCGATAGCATCAACAGTGGTCGCTATCCATTGGTATATTAACATTGCCTTGCATCGCCCTTGTAGCTCAATCACAAAGCAACACCATTCCATCTGATAGCGCCAGAGGTATCAAACTATCGGTCTATTTGTTTGATACCACATGCTTCGTTTTGCCATTATTTCCGCTTGCCAATGATGCTATCGGTTCTGCTGATGTCTTTCAATCATGAGTGTAGTGTCTTGAAAGGCGGGTTGGGCCCCCCTCTCTACTCGTTCTTGCTCAAGTAGTTCTTTTTAGACGATTCTCAGCACCGCGTATACATCCTCCCAATCCAAATGCCTAGCTTTGTAGTAAAATAATCTCCAGGATACCTCAGTAGCAAGCGGAGTAATTCAGCTCGCGACCGAGTCAATTAAAAAAGAATACGAACGATGTAAACAACCTTGGAATGTGCCTCAGTCTTTAAACTGTGTTACTACAGCAGGACTCGGGATAGGTTTCTGCGAAAACTACGACATGAGAGACTTCCCCCCCTAGAACAAGGAGAATAGCACGTAGTCCTTGATTGGTGTATGCATTGCCGACAATGATTGTTTTCTGGCAGCCCATCCTTCCAAGGATGACGTCAACGTCAACGTCAACGTCAACGTCTCACAGCGCTTCTCAAGCTCTGCACAAGTCTTGGAAACTTTTCAACGTTCATAACTTTGAAAGTGGAAATTATCCTGCGATAAGCAGTATATAAAAGATTCTACATCAACATTACAGACCATTCCTACACGGAATTAACAAGATGCCCCACACCGACTGATAGAGCCACCACTACAGATCAGAGCTCGTCCGCTCTCCAGACAGACTGCCGCCTAACAGTTCATGACGGGTCTAAATAGCGACTTTTTGAGACAGACTTCCTAACCACTCCAGTGCCCCACCGCCTTCATCGGCAGTGCCAGCGTCCGCCGCCGCCGCTGCCCCTGCCGGTCCATCACGTCGTTGCCCCTGCCGGTCCATCACGTCGTTGCCTCTTGGGAGCACCTTGATCCGCAGCGTCCCCGTCCGCGTCCCTCTTTCGTCTAGGGTCGACACTTACTGGAATCAGATCGGGGTGGAACTTTCGAAGCCTCGACCCGGGCTCCTCGTAGCGGTCGTGGTCGTGGTCGTCGTCGTCGTCGTCGTCATCGTCGTCGTCGAAAAAGCTGTTGTAGCGGTCCAACAGATAAGCTGACCATTGCTGAAATCTCTCACCGATAGAGTTGGACCCCGTTCCGTTTTGATCGTGTTCATGGTCAGTTCCGGCCGTCGCGGTCATGGCTGCAGCGTGGTTTTCAAGGTCAGCACAGCACAACCACCCGCGATTGCATCAGCATAGATTGGGAGATGTGGAGTTGGTGGGACGCGATTTGTGTGTGGGAAATGGAAAAGGGAGGGGTCTTCGTTGGACGCGGGACTCTGTGGCTTACCTCTGCCCATCTGCGCAAACATTCGATCTATCACAAATTGTTTCTGGCGCGGCGTGTCACCGATGAGGAAGTTCCTGTGGCCCGACCTGAACTCGACCCTCTCGTCAATGTAGGGCCTAGCCTTGGGCCGGTAGTACTTGGAGGGGGTCGGGTCTTCGAGCTCGGGCTTCCAGAGCAGATCTCCGTCGAGCGCCTCATCGCGCGTGATGATCCCCTGCCTCCTCTCCGTCTGGAGCTGCACCGGCCACCTATTCACGCTGAAGAACCTCTTGACCTTGCCCCGGACCTCGGGCCTGGCCCAGCTCCAGACCTTGGAGCGGACCTTCTCGTCGAGCGGGTCGAGGTAGTCGTTCGCACGGCGGCCCGGCCACAGCATGCTGTCTTTCTTCACAGCCTCCTTGATTATGTGGTCGCGGACGAGCTGCAGTGCGGCGTCTGCTGTCAGGGCATTGTCATTCGCCCTGTCAGGCAGCGTCTCCTTGACAAGCCTGACGAGCGGGTTATCAGCATCACGCTCCCACTGCGTGATCCTGTTGAACTCGGCCTTGTAGGCTTGGATTGCATTTGACATGTCCCCAGCCTGCCTGGGCTCTTTTCTCCTCCACGTCTGCTCCAATCCGCCGTCGAAACTAGTCAGCTTCCCCATGTAGTAGCCCCAGCGGTATGCGAGAGTAAGGAAGTATTGCTCAACCCGTTGGTCAAGCGGGCTATTGTGAAGGCACCTTCTGACGAGCGAATGCCAGGTTCGTAGGCGATCAAACCGAGGAGCAGATACCACGTCCTCGACCCTCTCCAATGGCCGGAGATCGTCGGCGCGGTCAGGCACAGTCCACCTGACGAGCTGTTCTGGATGGCATGCGGGGACGGGGCGCTGCACCCAACCGTAGCACCGCCAGTCTTCTTGATAACGGCAGCGACCTTGGCTGTGGAGGCGCTCCAGCCACATCTGTACATCGTGGGCGTAGAATCTGATCCTCTTCACTGGGCCGTCCATCTTGTCGTGGATGTAGTCGAGGAGGTCCTCGACGCTGACCCTCGTCCCATTGTCTGGAAACAGCGGATCCGAGACGTCGTTGAATATGCGTGCGAGCTTGTCTGCAAACAGTATGAACATTGACGCGCGAGGCTCTAGCCGGTGCGTCATTTCAGGTGCGATGGATTGAGTGAGCAGAAACCGGATCCAGTAGATCTCCATCTTGTCGAGATCTCGGCTGTTGCCGTCCTGATCAAGATCTCGTTCGCGGACAGATAGGAGATTGATCCTCTCCTGCTGACCAGGCCGTGTGTACATGGAGTCTGCGCCAGTGAAGCCTCTCTGGTAAACAGCATCCATCTGCGCCAAGAGGGGTCGAGGTGCGATTTTCAGCTCTCGCTCAAACAGCTGCCTTGTGGTTCTCAACTCCCTCAACATGTGCCGGTGATATTCGTCCGTAGCACTCAGCCCACTGTCGACATAGGCACCCCAGAGCGACATAGGCGGCAGCACCGTCTGGGGCATTCCAGGAAGAGCTGGGGAAGACACCGATAACAGGCCGAAGCCCAAGCGGCTGACCACCGCCTCGCGCGCCGTTGCCATGTCCCTGTTCCGGTCCGCCCAGAACTTGACCATGTTGGCAGTGAAGCCCTGGGGGTCTTCCTTGCCGTCTGTCCTCTCGAGCTGGTTTGGCCTTAGCTTAGCCAGCTCGTACTTGCGCGTAGGACCAGCGCCGGTATTCTTCCGCATGATTCCGACCTCTTCGGCCGAGAGGGCCAGGCGAACACGGCGCCAGGGCGTGTTGGCGACCGTGTTCTCGTGGCTGCTGAACTGCCGCAATGCAGCCTGCAGGCCCGCGCGGCGGCAGGCCCTCTCCCTCGCGTAGCTTAGCTTGTCGGCCCCGAGCTCAGCACCGTCGAACAGTCTCCTGGAGAGACGATTCCCGCCGTCTATGAGACGTGACTCAACCCATCCTTGGAAGCCAATGCCGTCCCTGGCGATGCACTGCTCGAAAGTCTGCTCTTGCACGAGGGCGGCATTGTTATCCGGTGCTTGATCGGCGGCCTGCCACAAAGCTTCTTCGTCGTGCGAGAGCTGGTCTTGCTGCGTCGACCGGTTTTGTTCGGTGATACGCGGGTCTTGCTTCTCGACATCGGTAAGCCACATGTCGTTCACGACCGTCTCTGCCCGCGGGTGGGTGGGGAACTCCCAGGGTAATAAGTGATTCTGGTCGTTGTGATCTCTGCCAAAGACAAGTGGCAGTTTTCCGTTGTACTTCAACCTGGGCCTACGCGCAGGGATCATATCCGAGGTGACGACCCTGTTGGGAGTGTTTGGCCCGTAATGTGTGTCGTTGAAGAGGTTGTGTGCCTGGACCGTTTCAAGCAGCTGTTCAGCCATGTGTCTCGATTCGGGACCTATACGCGGGGCCTCATCACTTGAAAGGAGCCAATTCAAGAATTCGTGCACCTCTCTAACATTCCTCTCCCAATGTATCTCCCGGTCAATATCCGCTTCGTCGAGGAGGATCTGAGCTGCTCTGAGCCGCGCGCCGACGGGCGGCTGTGCCTGGCCGCGCCAGGTAAAAGAGTGCAGCATGTCAGCTGCTGATGGCTGCATGGGAGCTGGCACGCTGCCATCGGCTGGGGGAGCAACGGGAGGCCCAGGAGGCACGGGAGGCACAGACGGGCCCGCCGGTGTGCCCCCGAGAGCCACCGGTTGGAATCCAGTGCCGCCCGGAAGCGGTTGTGGAGCCACCGGCTGGAGTCCGGAACCAGGTAAGGCTGCAGGCGTACCTCCTGGCTGTAATAAGCCGCTATCAGGTGTTCCCGGCAGGAATCCAGTGCCTCCTGGAGGCGGCGCTGGAACCCCAAGTGAGCTGCCAGGAGTGTTTGGCAGGAGTCCAGGCCCAGCTGGCGCATTGATTGCACCTCCAGGTTGGCCCCCTAATGGCAATGTTCCCGGCGCAGGTGGCAATGTTCCTGATGATGGAGGTAATGTACCAGGCGTTGTGGGCAGTGTACCGGGCGCTTGAGGTCCAGCGGTCCCCGGCGTGGTGCCAACAGTTCCTGGCGTGGTACCAGCAGTCCCTGATGTATTTCCGCCAGTCCCCGATGTGGTCCCGCCAGTCCCCGATGTGGTCCCGCCAGTCCCCGATATGTTCCCGCCAGAAGCTGCTGTTACCCCGGGGGTCACCGGGGGATTTGCCCCCATTGACGGGGCTCTGTTTGCCGCGAACGGAGAATTGGGATTGTTTGCTGGTAGGATTACCCCATATCGTATATTTGTCAAATCAGGGTACCCTGAGCCTCCGCCGACGCCCTGGGCGCCCGTCACTGCAGGAATCACTGTCGGTCCCGGTGGGATGCTAGTGTTCGGTCCTGGCAGACTCCCAGGCTGCCCAGAAGCTGCGCCGGGTCGAGGTGGCTGTGGGTTGTTGTTGACACCGGACGGAATCGAAACCGGTGGCGTGATGGGATTCGTGCCTCCTGGTGGAGTCAGGTTCAGGCCTGCTGGTATTGGTAATGGTATTGGTGCGACAGCATTCGTGCCCTGGATTCCGCCAGTATTGGTAGTAGGGGTGCCAGTGATCGAGTTGTCAAGCGGAGGTACGCCGGTCCCGGACGCGTTCGTAGCCGCGCCTCCTGGAGCGACCGCCACTGGAGGTCTTGCTCCTGGCACACGTTGGAAGCGATACCCGCCGAAAACGCTAGTGAGTTGATAGTTCAGGCGTTCTGCGGGTGACAATGCGTTGAACTGATCTCGGTTGAGGACAGGTTCAGGCGCAAGCGACGCGGCGACCGCAGGGAACAAGTTACCGCGCCGAAGCTGGGACAAAGTCAAAGTGTTAGTCCACATCTACAGGCTCTTAAGGAGAACACCATGCCGAAACGAGATTGAACCCCCTCCAGCTAGGCATTTGCTTGCAGAGAGCCAGCCGGGTATTTACGAACCGTATTGCTTGGATTATAATGGCTTCGAGCCACGTCATCTAGCGGAGGCAAGTTTGCCGCATTAAATAATGTTCGGTCGTATCCTCTAAAGACTTGTTGGATGACCGGGTCAAGAAACCATGCTTCGTTGCCCGTCCAGATGTTATTACTGAAATTCTGTGCAATGTATGCCGTGATTTCATAACTCGATCTGCCCGCGAAGTGGTTTATAAGGCCTTGCCAGTGTTGATGCGCCGCGGCACTGAGCTGCCCTGCAGCGTCGAAGGTGCCCCGGAGCCTCGCGACGAAAGCATCATCGAGCGGGAGGAGCGCTGCCGACGCCATCTGGGGAGACGGCCAGGGGTTGACTACGTAAATATTCAACTGGCAATAAGAGAAGTGAGTTGACCTCTCACGGTCATGAGTAATCCAAAGTGCGCGGTCGTCGTCTCAAAGAATGAGGAAGAGAGACGGGGAACTGTGTGGGCTGACCTCTTCTGCGCACCAAAAAAGAAAGAAAAGCAGGAAGGGAGGAAACAATCTCTCTGGCCGGGTGGAAGATCCTTTGCAATAGACATATTATCTGCTGGCGCATGGTTGCACGCTTGCATGCATTGCGAGGACAATGACCGTGTCTTCTAGCCATCCTCTCGGGGGGGTTATTGAATCCGGCCTCTTAGAACGTGGGCTCACTAAAGTGGCGGCGGGACACCTACCGGGCGTGCATTCCAGCGGCGACGGATACACCGGGTTAGGCTTCCACACTCGGCCAAAACGAGCGCGACAATGAATAACAGCTGCCGTGAGAAGCCAGCAGTCGGAAACCGCCGCTTTCGGAATGCCCTTAACAAAACATGTCCCAGCTGCCCCGGCTGGTAGTGCTGTTGTTGCTCAAAGACGTTGTCGGCAGGGAGACTGGAAACGTCGCATCTTTGTTCCAAGCTCCACTACGGCTTCACAGTTGTAACTGAACGCAGGGGAGAATACCGTGGAAACACTCAGCCGCCAGGCAACGGGTATCAGCATGTTCCCTCGTGTCTCAGTGCTACCTCGTGGGACTCAGCTAGTGATCAGCCGCGGTGAGTAGATTCAGCAAACATGGATCGTGAAGATCATGTCGGAAGGCCTCAGACAAGGCTGGAAAAGCGCGTGCAGCAACTGCGATCCCAACTTCAACACGTCCGGCCATCGCGGGGCAGAGTAAATCAAAACGATGGCGGCCAAACCGTTGGATCTGTCAAGGGGCAACAGCCCGGAGACTATCCCTCCTTGGCGGAGGCCGAGGCAACGCAAGCGCAGAAGATTTACCAATTCTCTTCAGAGCCCAAAGGCGCGGAGACACAGCGAGTGAAAGGCCCCGAGAGAGAGGCCCCATCATCAGACTTTGAGGACTTGAACACAATACTATCGCTTGAAGAAGCTGAGTCTGACTCGGGACCACAAGAAGAGACGGAGTGGCAGCCATCGTTGGTGATAGGGTCATCATCTATCGACGCCGGAAACCCCAGCGCGAAAGAGCTCGCACGGAGGAATATGCTGCAGTGGGAACACATTCACCAGCACCATCGGAAGCAGACTCCTGGAAGCTTCCAGCTGGACATTTTGAACGAGCGACGCAAGGACGCAGCCAGAGAATATGAGGAAATCTGTGCCCGGGCCGACCCACAGGATGACGTGCCTCGCAACGAGACGCGGGCGTTTAAAGAGGAGCGTATACAATCTCGACTCTGCGTCCTGCAGGAAACACTCGCCCAGAGTACAGGGCCTGAAAGTGAGCCTATGAGAGCTAACATCTCGGCTGCGATCCGCGGGTACCAGGAGGGAGACATCGAGTGCTCCCGTACCTATACCTTGATCTTCGCGGGCCACATTGTCGACACGACCTGTAGGACGTGGGCTGAGTTCACAGTTGACAGGAAGAAGCGTTTGGACCAGTATTTCGACAAACACGGCCCTGGTTTCCTTTGGTGGGAGCCGCCGCTAGCAGATGGAAAAGACCGAGTGAATGCCAAGAAAGCACTTCTTCTAGATGTCAAAAAACATGTCGAACCCGATGTCCAATTCCGAGATGACCAATGTCATTTGCGAATACCCATGTGCTTTCGCAAGGAGAGCGCCCTTACCTGTCGAATGCAAGACACTCAGGGGCACCAGATCATCACTAGGCAAGGCGGTTCCAATGAGCAAAGGGTGAAGAAGAGGAAGTGGGTACGAGTAGACGATGGTGAGAGTGATGCCGACGTTTTGAAGAAGGCCAAGGGCATGGCTGCCGATGCCTATGAGCCGCATATACCACCTGAGAGGACAGCGAAAGAAGGGGTACTCAGCAAGCCTTCACCAGCGAGCGTAGGGTCATATGATACAAGTGGAATGCTTACTTTTGAGATGCTGCTTGACAGTGGTTGCGAGACCCCTATTTTGTACCATGACGATTTCGTATCCCTGGGCTTTACCAGGGACGACATGAACGCCGCAAGCGTTACTGTTGTCCACGGCGCCAATGGTAAGAAGTCGAATCTGAAGCTCTTTGAGCTTCTTGTGGGAGTCCAGCTCTCTGAGGACTATTCCCACGATCATGACCTCTTTCCCACGTGCATCATACAGCTTGATTGGAGGCTCAAGCCGCCAGCCGGGTATAGCGGCGAGAGGTTATCCGGAATTCTTCCTTTCCTGGCGTACTACATGTCCTTTGCGCCAGGTATGGACATGGCCCACCTGGGCGATGAAAGAGGCGATGTCCTGGGCATGCAACGGATCCCAGGCGGGCTCCGGTATGACCCTTTCATGAAACCTCGGTTGGGCGAGCATAGGGAGAGGTTGTTCAAGAAGCTCCAGCGCAGAAACCCAAGCAAGATTGTCTTTGAGCACCGGAGAGGAAGTGCACGGCGAACATTGGTAGAGGAAGAAGCCGACTCTGACTGCGGCACTTCGCGAATTACGCTGCTCGACAACGACGGGACAATTATGCAGACCTGCAAGATAGAGACTCCGCAGGATAGGAGGAGGCAAAGGTTAATAGAGTTTGTCGGATGAGAGCGCAGTCTTCGCGCACCAATTGATGCAATTCTCGAAGGAGCACGCAATGCCTCACATGTCGAGCGGAGAACCATTTCGATCGCCCCTGTGAATATTGCCGCCCAACACTTGTTGTCCCATTATCCAAACTGCAAGCTGCCCTCCGCAATGAGATTGGACCGAGCCACAACCTCGGGAGTGACTACTCGTCTGCCATTTATGCTTTTCTTTTCTACGGCACTGGTGTCTGCTTGACAATGGGGCTCGAGAGCCTATAGAGGGCGTGCCTCAGCCTCACCTCTTGGCTCCTAGGTCTCGGTCACGCTATACATAGGCTGGCCAATGACCCGCCGCTCCATCACTTGAGCCTGACATTCTGTCTGAGGCAACAGGAGCCCTGGGATAGAAATTCCATTCCTGGCGTGCCTTGGCGGTGTCTAAGAGAGTGCGCGGGCGGCCGAAGAGACGGCACGGGTGCTGGCGCGCGAAGGGGGCAGGGGGCAGGATGAAAGAAGAAAGGACAGCGATGTTACCGGCCAGTCGAACTTGCAGAAATCCAGGCACGACGCCTCTTTAAGGCGCTCGGGTATCAGGCTCGCGTGAAAAAGGCTGTCTCTGAGTCAAGAAGACCTTTGAGGTTATCGCATCCGACACATCTGAAATGAGCTGTGTCTCGGGCGGTTTGTGGACGGCCGTCTTGGCTCCCATCTGTGCCTATCAATCCCGTGCAATCCAGCGGCTCGGCCGCGTGGCTCGCTTCGACGTTGTCTGAGACATCAGTCAGCTAGTCCCGATTCCGTTGGTTGAGCACCTTTGGCAGTGCGTTCTAAGATGACGGTCGAGCAAAGAGCGGCGCGTTCCCGGCCCTGACAGGCTGCATGTGGCAGGTCGGAAATCCATACCTGACACCTTCTTGCGTTGGTGGATAGCCTTCCAGGTAAGCAATCAGGGGACTGCCACCAATTATAGAATATGCAGTCGATAATTGGGCTGCGCGTCATTGCCCCTCCAAATGCGACCTGCAGCATCGCCTCTCAAGAAGGTGGTGCGAACGAACGAGCACTGAGTGGCGGTTATGAAATCTGAATGCGTATGTCTCAACGGACAGTGGTACGCTCGCCCTTCCAAGACAACGTGCCCTCCTCATCAGCGGATACTGGGGAATACCCGCCGAGTGATGGAATTGACGCCGGGTAACTTCATGTAAAGATTCGAGCCTCATGTCACCGGCTTCATCTCCCTTGGCCGATACTTTCTGCCACATCGTCACGTCGTGCCGTTTGCCGGATCAAGCCACTTGGCTGAGGCGGAATTGCGAGGCAGGTCCTCTCAGGGGAGTGAGAGTAAATCTAGAGGGCAAAGAAAGTTCCAATGTATAAGATCACATCACTGACCACGCGAGTGTTCAACCCAAACGCCATGACTTTAGTGGCATTCCTCCGAGCCCAGAGATCCGAACAAGCCGCAGACAATTCTTCACATCCCTCAATCTCAGGGATAGCCTTCCACCGGTGGTCCGCAGAGCGATCAGCTCGAACAGCTCGACGACGATCACCCCAGCTGAAGCAGAGCGAACCCTCGCCATCGAAGCCCAGCTGATGATCACGCGAACAAGGCCACCATTACGGGGCCGCCAGCTGTCTCCGGTGGGAGGGTGACCACAGGGTTCTCCCAAGCGCGGGAGGTTGCATCGCGGTAAAGAGCCCAAGAGACCTGGATTTGGCATGGGCAGTTGAATGAATTCGCGCCGCATAATGCAAATTTGAGCGTAAGGTGATAGTCCCGTGGGGATTGGGAGGGACCATCCTGGATCCAAGCTCCAAGCTCCCACTCCCACTCCAAACCCCCCTCCTCCCACCCAAAAAAGAAAAGGCAGCCAGCCCCTACCGCGGACGAGAGATCTATTACGATATCGTGCGTACTGAGATGAAGATTCATGCCGAGCTGGGAAGCAGACAGAGGGGATGCGAACCGGGCACGCCCGTGAGAGACTGGCGGGCTGCTGCTAGCCGAACGGCTCCTACCTTGTCACCAAGTGGCTTCCGCTTTCGAGGCTTCTTCGGTCGCCTGGTCCTGAGTGGATTGGAAATGAGCCCCTCCTGAAGTCGTGGAGGGCGGGAGCTTGGGTAGGGGCAGGCGGGACGGCCTGGTTGGTCGAGGCGGATGCAGGTGCTACTGCCAAGAAGATCGAGCATCCCAGCTGACGGGAGATTGCCGCAGGCCGTGGGGGAAGGACGCGGCTCAACGCGTAAAGTGGTCTGGAAAGTGGTTTTCTACTTTTTTTCTTTTTTTCTTTTAATTGGTGACGTGGAGAGCTCAATTGGAATTGGCGGGCTGGCGGGTTGCCTGGCTGCACCTGTGCAGGCTGGGCTCAAGTGCTAATGCATTGTGCTCGACCTGTCTGCTGCTACGCTTCCAACTGCCCCGGCTACACGTGTCGAGACGCGTTGCACTGAATGTAGAAGGGGGAGGGAAACAACGCGAACCCAAACAGCTTGTGACGATGGCAAGCGGTCGAGCCGTTCTCCAATGACCTGGCCGGATCCAACAGCCGGCGAACAGACATTGCAGCCCGCTCCCCTCCCACTGCGACGCTCGGCGCGGAAAGAGAAAAGTGTGATGTGCCCACTCTGGTTGATGGGCTGCCAGGCGAAGCAAGTTTCCCAGTGGCTGTTCCTGATTCTGTTTCGAAAGGCGACCAACTGGACAGCAGACGGTAGCACCCGACCGCCATGGAGGAACTCTTGGGGGTGTAAATTATGAACCCAGGCCTTGCTATCCTTGCCCGAGCTATCAGGCAAGCTGCGACCTTTGGTGAGGGGTTCTCGTCCAGTGCGATGGGATGATTGGTTGTTACTTTGTCTTGGGCTGGCGAAATGCGTCGCGCATCTGATGTTTTGCCTTTCGAGCTACCCTGAACTGCCCGATTGCGCGGGCGATGTGATTCCAATTTCTCACGTGCAGCTCTAGTCGCGGTTTCCATTTGTTCGCGACGCCAGGAACAGGATCGTTGGTGTCATGGCCTCCTCAGGGCTCGGCCGCTCGTCTGACGGATTGCCCCTTTGGGAAGCCGTCTAACCCAGACTCGGTCTCTGACTGCAGACAAAGTGCAAAATCCAGGGGTGACAAGGCTACGAAGGAGCAAGCACCGGTAATATATACAGAGGCCGTGCTTCGACAGAAACGACATCATCACGCAGAGCGGCTGCATAACGTCGGTCACGCAAGGAATCCTCCGCCTGAAGCCTCTGTCACGTAATGATGTGCTACAAATAGAACCAAACGTATGTAACGCGGCTTGTCGATTGGCGATCTGGAAGAACAGTCCCTTGGACCCTTGAGCCCAGAATAAAAGTCTGCATGTGCATATGTCCCAGCTACCCCAGCTTTCAACATGCTTCATCGTTTGTGTCTCAGGCTCAGCGTCCTGTGCCCACGGCCGACGCCTGTCCATGAGGGCGCCGCAGGGAGACGTGTGGCACTGGGTGCATCGACACATCACCATGTCCAGCTTATCCTGGCGGTCAGGGCGGGGAACTGTGCGACGATCTGTGCAAGAAGACATCACTTGACTCATCTTGTCCTTTTAAACGCGGGCACTAGGACGGGTATCTGGAGTCTGACAGGGCGATTGCGGATACTCAAAGTGCGACATGCCTAGACCTCTTGCCATCCACGGTCAATTGACATATACCGACCGAATCCAAGCTTCGCAATCGATCTGGTTAGCCAACAAGCTTGACGTACACGGGCGGCACTTGAAAGAAATATCCTTCGAGGTCCTGCTTTGGGACGCGAGGCGTAAAAATTTGCGGAGTGAATAACCGGGCGCCATTGGTCTGAAAAATCGCGTCCCAAAGAGCAGCCGGTGACAAATAGAAGTCGGCAATCCACCCAGGCTGCGTGTGGTTGAAAAGAAAATTGACGTCAGGGCACGGCCCGATAGGCAAAGCAAAGCAAACGCTTCCTCGGACATGGTCTTGAATCCTCGGATATGACGGGCCAGACGGGAAGTGGCTCGGTTTACGGTCACACAGGGTCCTGAGACGGCATCTGATGCTCATCAGATGTTGGGCAGCGGCCGAGTGGCAATGTCGTCCCAGTGAAGGAATCACGTTACCGTAGATCCAATTCGAGGTAGGCGCGAGTTGAGCGTGAGCTCGCGTCGTGTGCGCTTGGTGCGAGGGTCATCGACGGCGTCAGAAATCGCTACCATCTCGTTGGCCTTTCCTGTTCATCGTCCAAGTTCGGCCCGGACTTTGTGTAGCAGTGGCGTCTTGAGGCAAGGAGTCAGCTCTTCGCAGCTCGCTGCAGTGGCCTGCCAGGCTGCCAGGCTGCCAGGGTCGCAGCTTCGCTGGTATCCCTGTTGCTGGTCAGCTTCCCCTCCCCGAAGAGGCGCATCACTATAAGCCAGGTCCAAGGTGATAGGGTCGCCTGCGGTAGAGCGCGTCTTGAGACGCGCCTGGCGCGTCACCCCGGTCGAGTCCATTCCAAAACCCCCGACTCAGGACCCCATCCCATCTGATCGCCGAGCTCGTTTTCGGTCTTGGCAAGCCAGAGGCAGTGGCACTTCCAAGCGTGCATCTGACGAGACGCCTTCCGGATGCAGAAACAGTGCTGATGCTTCAGCAAAATGCCTGTCAAGACAGGGTGAAACTTTGCCGCCTGGCTGACGGATTGATCGCCGTGGTGCGAGCTCGTTGTCGAAAGGTTCTTGATAACTCGGCTGAGTGCTTCCATGCGGCCGCAGTGTTGTGGTCCCGGCTGTCACTGCAGTCCAGCCCAATTGCTCTCCGGCGGCTTCATAGATTTTATCTCATGATAAAAGGCATCGGGGAGCTCCGGTTGGAACCGAGAGGCTGACCGAGAGACCGAGGCCCTTGCGAGGGCTTTTTCCCGGAAAGAGACGGCAAGTTTGAAGTGGAAGCAGGTATTTAAAGTTGGGTCCGGCCTGGGTTAAAATCGACCGAACTAATTCAGCCAGGCAACCCCGGGAGCAAGAGTGAAATCTCCTGAGTCCGTGCCAGAGTATCGGTACAGGCGCCCGACTTTAGGCTTTGTATCTGCAGTGCAACGCCGTGCGTGTGCGCCCCCGCGGCACGCAGCACGCAGCTAAGGCTGTCCGATGTCAGTCGTTCCCTACTGAAACAGCGCTGTGCGGGCGGGTAGGCCCAAAGGAGAGCGGGATGACCGGGCCTACAGTTTAGTCATGATGACATGTACGGCCTGAGCAACAGGGCGCCGGGCTCACAAACCGGAGCCCAGAGAGATTATTTGCTGCGGGCCGGAGGAGAGATTTCGGCAACGAGGACGCGGCGAGTGCGGACGGTGCCAAGACATGGACCAGGCCCTGTTTCGCAACGAGTTGCTGGGAAACATGGCACCGACATTCCACCGTCAGTGAAAAGAAGATGGTGTGGTGCTCGGATTCGCCAAGCTGCGCGCGAGGCTGATGGAAGGAAAGGCTGCAGGCGAAAGCGCAAGCCGAACAGTGGCCAGCCTGTAGACGGCGTCCTAGGTGATGTCCCTGCCACTGTAAAAGCCCAACTGTTTCTCCCGTGGCATGTGTCGGGATCCCTCGACACAGCCCAACCTCGACACAGCCCAAGACAGTCAGCGGACTCGATGCGGCAGTGCATGGTAATAATAGCCAGGAGAGGCGGTATGATACCGCTCGTTCATACACCGACAGCGACGGTCGCGAGTGGACTGATTGACTTTTCTGTGCCGCATTCCTGACTCCATCAAGATGGATCCCCCTACTTGGCTGCCGACCACTTGCAGTCGGCGCAATAGCAGCAGGCTTGGCTCGCTTGTTTCGAGAAATCTTCGAAGAGGCAAGACCATCGTGCCAAGGTTCACAGGCCACAGTGTGCCCCGGCTTGGAGCAGCAGCGCCGGACAGGGTGACACTGAGGGACTCCACGATGCGGCATGCAGGCTGCACAAGCACTGTACGCGTCTGGCTCCACTGATCGGGGCAAGGCTGTTCAGTGTCAGGCCCTCAGCGACAGAGTTCAGGATCTGTTCTCAGCCAGTGCCACGCGCCCGTCTGTGAGCGGTGACGAGGCTCCACAAAAAGTCACTTTCCCCGGCCCTGAATCAAACCCAAGTTGCAGCGACGGCCTCGCCAGTTGGAAGCTGCCCCGGGCCGGCTCTATTGGTCAATTGGAGCAGAGCGAGACAGTCTGTGCCCATTAGAGGCGCCAATTAAGCTTGAGGGCAAATCTTGAGCCGCGTCTCTGCAAGCCAAAGGGGCGGAACGGGCAACTCTCTGTTATCAGGCCTGGGCGAGCCCGTCCCCTGCAGCTGTGCTCGACTCGTAACCAGGTCAGGAGGGTCAAGATCGCGTGGATCACCACGCATGTGCGTCGTGAAAAAGCTCCGAGGGCCAGAGAGGCTATGCATGATACAGTGCGGTAGGCAAGAGTCACGGGGAAAAGAGAGGCAGTATACGTGTAGATGAGCGATGGGGTTCCGCTGGCCAAGACACGTCACCGTGTTGGTGACAAAAATAAACCTCAACGACGTAAGAGAGGCCCCGTCGAGGGGGGGTGGCCAGACAATCTGTGCAGTGCCGATTGTGTGTATGCGCGGCAAACGTCCGTGTCTTTCTCAACCTCGGAGGACAGACACAAGAAACAGTATATCACAAACCCTGAGCGGGCAGCTGCCAGGGTTGGGGAACGAACCTGCCCGTCGGAGCGTAGCTGCAGGAAGAAGGAAAAGCGGGTCCCCGAGCAGACACGAGGTGAGGTACCAATGTCACTTTCCCATGTTGCCCAACATGGGGAAATTCTGCTAAGGCGAGCCTTTCTCTAATCCCCTGCTTAGTTCACATATGCCCATGTGCTGTGGCAAGTGATTTTGTATCAATGACAGACGCTGTGGTCGTTGTCTTTAATTGTAGTTGCGATTGACACTGCTGATGAACAGTGCTCCCCCCCCGGGCTTTTTCTGGTCGCCATTGCTCCGTCAACGAGGCGAGACCCACGTTGGCTCCAGGTGCTAGAATTTTTCGGATGAGCATCTGCGCTTGCCTCTTCCGGGGCGGCATCTGCAGTTGCCTGCCAGGTCAGCCATCGGACAACCCGTGAAAAGATCGTCAGTGCAGGAGAAAACAGTGCTGCAAATTAGGAGGTTCCGATGTGTATTGCAGCAAGATGTTGTCTGATATCCAACACAATCTGCCAGATAGTGTCTCGTCACCTGCTATCTTTTGCAAGCTGAGCGCACATAATCATAGCGATGACGTAGGCCGTTTGGCTGCAGCCACTGTACCCACGCCTGATGGGGTACAGTGCCCCAACGGAATCGTCCGAGGTAGGCCTGCACTGCTAAGACCCCGGTTGACAGACTCGCGAGCTCCCTTAGTGAGGGGCAGCATATGCTGGTATACAGAGTCGGGGGGTGAGGGGAAACAGAGAGAGACGGAGAGAAAAAGAAGGCGGGGGGGGGAAATCAGATATTTCACTGCTGTTAGTCGCGAAACGGCGACATTCCGTGGGACGATGCACCGGGCGGGTAGGCGGGGATGAGGGGCTCACCGCTGACAGACTTTTCCCGGGGTTTTGCGCAGCGGCTATCGTGAACTTCTGAAAACTAAGTCGAGACTGAGGTTGTAACGCGTCAATCGGCCACGCGAGGGAGAGGGGAAAACCCGACTCCCCAACCTCACGATATTTCGACTAGGCCCACGTAAACATACTTCCAGGAATAGAAAGGAGAGGAAGGTTCGAAAGTGGTTCGTCGAACATGCAACTCGTCGCCTGCTGCCGTGGTTCGGGGGGGGGAGGGGGTGTGAGGCTAACGCTGGGTTAGGGCCAAACAGGGATGGCGCCTCCTTTACCGACAGATGGCATGCCCCATACTGTCGGATGGATTGGATGTCGACGACGCATGCGCATGATCCTTGGCTGGCCATGGGTCGCCATGAACTCCTTTGCTGCAGGAAAACCGGGGTGCAGAGCAGCATCGAGGTGCGCTGGCAGCTTCTTCACGTGCAGTAGCGAGCCTCCCGCCATCGCCTGACTGCCAGTGGAAATGCTGATGCTGCTCGATGCCGCGGCGCACAAAGCTTCGCACGGCATCACGACAGCCACCAACGCCCCGGCGGGCCCATAGTAAGGAGGCAGGCCAAGCCAAGACAGCTTCCTGCGGGCTCGGTCGTTGGTGGCTGTGGATGGGGTCCGAGACCAAGAATAATGTTGCTTTTCGTGACCGCTAGTTTACCTCCCGACGGCAGCCATTCCGCGAGATCACGCTAGTGATCTTTCTAGAAGGGCGTGAGATCTATCGAGGCCAGTCTGCTGCGAGCACGCTGTGTGGCTTGCCCCGGCCCACGGCCTGTTTTCTCGATGAATATCAAGTATTTGCTGCGGTGACTGGCACCCAGGAGGGGGGGGGGTGGCTGTGAGAGAAAAGCAGACATTGCCCAATGACCCGACTGATAGTGGCACCTGTCGTGCTACCGCTGCTCGCTTCCGCCACAAGTCACGAAATGCACGCGAGACATCCTATGTGGCTGGACGATTGCCCCCTATGGCGCCAACAAAAGCTGGGGCACCCGCCCGAGCCTTGCCGAGGTCAGGGCAGAGCGATGAGTTGGCAAAGGAAGACCACCCACGAACCAGAACGGCTAGCGAAAGTTTCAGAATCTGGCTCTTAATCTTCTCATTGGAGCAGAGAATTCGCGATCAGCCCCGAGACTGTAACTGTGACGGTCTGACGGTGCAGTAGGGCAGACTTCGAGGCCGACCGTCCTGGTGCAGAATGATCCGCAAGTAGTTAGTTTGATGGTTCGGGCCAAGCGATGGATGTTCTGCATTGTTTGTTTCAGTAGGACTGATTGTGTATCCGAAGCGCAGGGCATTCAATAAAAGGTTGGGCGGTGACTTCTGCTATGGCCATGTCGAATACATAGTCGACTCCTCGGGTTTTTGACTGAGCCGCGCGGGCATTCGAGATGTGGATGAGCTAGGTCCTAATCGGGCTCTCGGTGTCAGGCACTGATGAGAAACCTGTCCACTTGAATGAGAGGCCTGGCCCTGGCTGTGCAACAGACTGCCATTGATTGCTAAGGAGTCGGCTTCCAGGTCAGCGCCAACCCAGGAGGACCTGGAACGAGTTGAAGACCAAGGCGTCAGGCGTCTATCGTCAGAGTCGGCGGCTGATGCTGACACTGCGACCACGTAGGGGAGACGCCGTGGACTTTAAAACACCCAATCAATTTCTTGTCGAGGTCGCGGAATCCGGGGTGGTGCAACATGAGGCAGTCCCAGCACCCGGAAAGACACAGTTCAGATACAGCAAGTCAGCATTCTGCTCCAGGCACAGGCACGGTTTACAGGAGGACCCCGGCGCAGCGACAGTGAAGCCCCTGAAAGCACGGATATTGTGTACCGCAGATCGGCATCTCTGCTGCGTACCGTAGTAGTCAGAGCTGCGCTGCACTGAGCCTGCACCACACGAGACGTATCGTCAGTGCACCGCATCTCAACTGCACAGGTGCCTGACTCCTCGGCTGTGCGATGTCGAGCTTTGCTTCTCCTCTGTCACTCGACTTGAAACCCGCGAAGCGGTATTGCAAGATTGAAAGGGAGGTGGAGTGTGGGGGTGTCTACCTGGTACCTACTCAACTACTCAAGTATGCCTACCTACCTAGGTACCTAGGCATATTGGGTGACAAGCAAGCGTTGGACCTACACCAACCTGGCTTGATTGATTGATTGCTTGCATCGCGCAGGGCCCGGGTTCGGCAGGCCAGCAGCCAGCAGCCAGCAGCCAGCAACTAGATGCCAAACCAGTCTCACGACACACACGGCAGCCAGCCATTCAGAGGTCGGCGGTCCCAACTTGCTGGGTCGCACCGCATGAAAGGGCCCGTCTCTGACCCAAGATTACACCCTTGCGGCCCTTGCGGCCTTGCCCCAAACTTCCCAAGCCCCAGACTGGACCGATACCAAGCATTGCACGCAATTTCGCGGTGTATTTCGGTAACGGTTATTAGCAGGGGCCAGCGGCGACCGAGGGACAACCAACTAGACTGCCGCGTATACACAGTACTGTGTACAGACGGCGGCTGGTCGGTGTGGCTTGGACGGGCCTGATGGGCAAGCCCGCGCCACCAGCGTCTAATAATCATCTCGGACGCATGGGCCCCACGGGTTTTGGCGATTGTGAGTCGCGTCGCATGTGGTCCTTGGCGCCATGTTTTCCTTGGTTGCTTGCGGGTCTGTCGAGATGGCCTCTTTCAATGCGCATGCGCATGTGCGAAAGGGAGGGGCATAGATCTCAATGCCATGATGATGACGACGAAAGGGGGGCCCGCGACAGCGACCTCTTCGCGGGGGCGCGGGGCTTTGGTCAAGGCCCGGCCAACGACCGCGTGTTTGCCGCCCACAAACCCGCCATGTTTTGAACATCAGTTGCATGTCTGCTGTTCTGCTGTTTACCATGACACGCATTAGATCTTACGGTCCGGCGAGCCTGGTGTCGTGCAGGCTCGCGTCCTGGGCCCGTGATTGGGCTGCTTGCGCCCCAGGCTGCGTTCGGTATGGGGTCCGTCCCTCCACCCAAGCCTCCCTCCATTCGCGTTGGCGCTGTCACCAAGCTTGAACAGTTTGACCGGCCCTCTGCGAGGTGGTACTGCCAGCCTGCCTGCCAGCCAGCCAGCCAGCCAGCCTTTCGTTCCTTGGATACTGTACGCTATCCATCCTGCTTGGTAACCAATCGAGCCAGAACGGGTCAAGTGGCCTGTCGAGGATCTGAGGACGATGGAGAACCTTGATTCTCACCACAAGCCCACCTTGCCTAACCACTTTACGCGTGGGGCGTCTGGGGCGGATGTTACCCCATGGGCTTCTGGTGGTGGCCTGTCGACAACCGCCTGTGGATCCACGATTCCGGCATGGCTCCCGAGCTGGCTCGTCAGCTGGTGCGACGGCTGCTCTGTCCAGTGGAAAGGTGAATGCTGTGTTGATTGATCGCCAACAGCCTCCTGGGCTGTTGGGATGGAAGGATGACATGCCTGCCCAGCTTGAGGTGTTGGCCGTACCGAGTTTGGGAGAGACCACCGCATCCTGAGGCTCTCTCCCTTACCATGCATTAGCAGCAGCCAGCTGAGGCCCTTCCGAGGCAAAATGCTAGCTTCTGCCCAGAGGGATGTTCACGGCATGGCGGCGTCGAATATCAAAATACGAATTGCATTCTCGATTGATGGGCAATCTACAGACTTCGATCCCTTGAGGCCGGTTCCGGATTTCAGGAGATTGATGCAAACCGTAGCCAGGAAGATGCCGGGCCCAGAGATGGACCGTTGGAAGAGACGATACGAAAGAAAGAGAGAACAAACGGCCGCCAAATTAATGCCCAGGCCTATGATGGCTCTCTTATGACACAGTACGTATCCCAGGACGGCGGTAATTATATCATGTGGTTTAAGGCCTAATTTGGAAATTCGATTTCCAAGGCTGCGGCCCAGGTCTCCCCTGGCGAGCAACGGGCCCCTCCCCCGGCCTCGCAGCTCGTCAATCACTCATCATCGAGCATATGCAGTATCCACCAGGACGCGCACAGCTCGCGTACAATTCGGTTATCACAGGTCGTGGCATTATCCTTTGCTCTCTGCAGGCATCCTCGTAGAAGGCACCAAGCCGTGCCCGGGCTGCGTCGACATTTCTTGTGGAGCTGGGGGACAATGGGCGTCTCAACGGCGAGCGGTCAAGGTTGATCCATTGATGCCATGCAATGCACTGCATTGGACTAATACAAACACGCTCCTCGCCGACGGCTCAGGCTCAAGGATGTCAGGCTGCCACGGAATATGGCCACATCAGAATAATCCTTTGGCCACGGCAAAGATGGCTTGCGTCTTGCAAACATGCCGGAGCCACCACGGATACAGACCGGTAAGGAGGTTTTAGCAGGATTCCAGCCCACCGCCTCAGCCTGCCACCAAGCTCCTTGATACAGGCAGGCATGGCTGGTACGGTAACAGCTGGCCGGAGCACGAAACCGAGCCCCCCCCCTTTTACTTCCTCCGGAGGTACACGAGGCTTCTATCAGCCACCCAGCGCCCCAGTGCCGCCCCAGTGGCTACAGTGACCTTGCTGTGACCCGTCCGAGAGGCCCACAATCCTACACAATCCCTCTGGGAGTCCCAAGAAGGAAGCTGCGGGGAAGCTCTTTGACACTGACCGCGACACGGAACGATGGCAGACACGACACCGCCTGACGCGATTGCTTGGGTGACCTCGTGTCAACCCAGGGTTAGAGGGTCGACATTGTGCGCAAGGCAAGGCAGGGCTCGGGCACACGTGCAATTGGACGGTGATCAGGGGACTGATAATATCGTTCCTTGTCTGTATCTCGCCTGGTCACTGGTAACGCACACTGCAGCATCGTTGGACGGCCCCAGCGGTGATAGAGAACAGATAGCTCCAGTGGCGACATTGGCCTGAGGCTGGGGACTCCCCGACGCCAGACGCCCAAAGAGAGTGTGTGTTTCAAGGTAGGCTCAACTTTGATTGTTGCGAAGACATAGCTATGGCAGTCTAGTACCTTAGCCGGGCCGCTTGGGGGGGGGGTATGAGGTGTAGCACTGTAGCAGTGAGGTAGCGGGCAGAGGCTATCCGTGCCGCCCAATCCCAGCGCTCTCGTCCGTCCAGTCACAGCCTGTCTCTGGGCGCACACTTGACCGTCCTCACACGCCTCTTGGCGGGCCGGACGACAGAAGGCCCTGTGGCATGGCGCGTGTTTAAGCTTAGCTATGCCACCCCTGCTTGTGTCCGGCCACGGACAGGCCTTGATCATCACAGGCGGTGGGCGGATCTTCTGGAGCGGCGATGCGCCTTCGGTGGGTGGACAGGTCTCAGTCAGTCGCGCGGGACGCACGACATATGGCACAACAAACCTTGGGATACAATCTTCTGATCTTCCTACAGTATACCAGACTAGCCAGTCTATGGCGAACAGTCCGAGTGCATAGTCAATCAGCCTGTCAGCATCTGTAGAGTCATTAGATCCATTGCGGAGGAGCACCAGCAGGGAATCCGAGATGCCACACAGTGGGCGACCCGCAGCAGGCAAATTCGGCCATCCGGATGGGTTCAAGAAAATGGAGCTCCAGACAAGCTGCATCTGCACGCATACCGCCCATCCCCATCGATCACGCATCCATCCACTGACCGCAAGGCACGCAATGCGGTCAGTTCTGAGTCGACTGTGCCTCTCGCCCTTGTTGCCCATTCATTGCCCAGAGTCTCCTGACAATGACAGCCAACAACGAGGACAGCCGCCACGGCTTGTTTTGAGCTACTGCCCTCTGACCAGGAACACGGCCAACCTTGCAGATGGGCAGGGTCAAAGTCAAAAAGATGCCACACTTTGGGTGCCGGTGCACACGCACAAGCGCACATACGCACACGGCTTCGCTTGCTTGCTTTTCGAGGCAAAAAGGCCACTGTGCCCTGTGCCCCGTGCCCCCTCCAGTAGGTACAGTATCGAGGTATTGTGCGTGTGTGGGCTACCTAGGTACTGGGAATTGCGATACTGTCTCGCAGTGCTGCACCCGCTCCATCCGTCTGGCCCCGTCCCCGTCCTTGCTTGCTGCGTGTGTGCTTGGTTGGGTGATTTGAGAGTGGGCCGGGGTGTGGTTCACAGTTGAATTGCCAATTGGCATGGGTCGTCGCTCCGTGCCCTGCTTGGCTGTTTCTTTCTTGGCCCTGGTGCCCTGTTCTTCCGGTCTTAGAAGACCAGACACAGGCACGCCCGTTCCGCCCATACATTCGGATCAACGCACTCAGGCCGGCGTGGTTGGCAGACTTGGTAGCAAGAAAACAGACCAGCGCATCTGGGGGCTCGGTATGTGTGTGTGTTGCGGCCTCTGTCGAAGAGGCCTGCGCGTCGTGGATAGGTACGCCCCGAACAGACCACTCCTGTCTCGCGGTGTGTGGGCGCGAGAGTGTGAGTGTGTGTGTCTGTGAGTTTTCCTGGTGGTGCCCGGTGCCCTGCCAGAGGTGCCCTGCCAGAGGTGCCCTGCCAGAGGTACCCGTCCCCAGGTACTGTACAGCGCTACATGCCGACCCGGGTGGTGAGGAGGTACCACCACCCAGCTACACACGCCGCGCTTTTGGAGGTGAGAGCGATCCTGGTCCCGGGCGCCACCCCTGTCTGGCACGCCTGCACGCCTGCTAGCTTGGGTGCAGCACTGTGTCCGTCTTGCAGCAACGACCACCCCCCTGTGCTGGGTCCTTGCTGTGAGGAAAATGCTGATGGGGACCTCCTGTCCAATCCCTCTCCTTGTCTGCGTCCCACCTCCTACACCTACACCTTGCTCTCTCCTTGCATGCAAATATCTGCCTCTCTCTCCTCCTCTCCTCCTCTCCCTCCACTCGCCATCCGCCATTCATTCATCCTTCCTCTCTCCCGAACCAGTCCTTCCAAACCGCCATCTCCCTTTCTTGACAACGTTCAGAAACGGAGGGAAGGAGAATACTACCCACTGGGCTGCATCGACATCCGCACCCAGCTACCGCTCTTAGCTCCCAGCCCCGAGTTCCACCAGAGGACCGGACCAGCCAGGACAAGCTCAACCCCCAGAGACAGAGAGTGAGAGCCTTGCAGAACACAGGTCAAGATATATATCTTGGGTTCCAGGAGCACGAGAGAGGAATCAATACCCCCTCTTGTCATACCTTCGCCCCAAGTGTTATCTAGACTCAATTCCCCCCCATTCTGCATTGTACTCGACCCGACTGGAATTCTTCGGCTCGACTTCGAGGGAATCTCAATCTCCCCCGCCCCCGATCCCTTCGTCCAACCATTCCGCCCGACTCCCTACCAATCGATCGACCCCTCAGTATCCTCGAGAGGTCAACAGTCAACGGAATCAAGTTGGTCACCGACCTGGTAGCAGACCGCCCCGCCGTCCTACCAGCAGAGCACCGGACCCGAGCAAGTGGACGCAGCTTACTCGGTCACCAAAAGAAAAGAGAAGGACAAGCAACGTCACCTGAGGATCTGGATCACTGTTGCACTACATGATCCTGCTCACGGTGAAGCTTTCATAAGCTTTTTCAAGGTGTTGAGAGAGAGGTATGTCTGAGTGACTCCCCCCTCCCCTGGGACTAGCCGGCGTGCCTCTTCAATCCTGTCCTCCACTGTCCTTCGGGGCGAAAGGCTGGGCCGGGCCCCGTACCTGCATCAAGCCCTGGCACAGTCTCACCTCTGATGTGTGATGCCCAAGCCTGTTGCTGCGTCACGGAAGTCGGGCTGGGTCCAATCTTCGGGGTGACCAATGATCCTAACCGTGGTTCGCTCCCTTCACAGGTACATGCCTACAGGCCAACCCATCACAACCAACCCTGACAAGCTTTCTATCCTCAACTGAGGTAATCGCGTCTCGTGGGAAACGTTAATTCGTCGCTCCTACCCGACCTCAGGAATTGTGTCATTTTGTCTGTCTTGCCAGACAATCGACCGTTAGTGGTAAGGGATTCTCTTGTCTACAGCCTCCCCAAAGCAATGATCTTTTTCCCTTTTCGTGCATCTTGCTGTCGTGAACCGCGTCAGCGCGATGAGCTCGCGTGAGGTTGAGTGTGAGGTGCGAATGGGGGGGTTTTCGAGAACTGGCCGTCTGCGAGAGAATCTGCATGTGCAGTTGTGTTTCCAGGCCCCTTTCTCGGGCCTCACATTCAGGTTTGCACAATAGTCGAGGAAGGCGTGAAAGGCAATCCTCGTCAGCCTGAAGAGCCCCATTTCAAGGCGATCAGATGGACACACAATACGTTTGTGTGCCTATTCTCCGCACGTCAGATCCCAGCACGCTGGCCTGGACTGCCTGAGTGCGAGATCGGGCGAATCAGAAAAGAAAGCCGAAAGAATGAGAGAAGAAAAAAAAGACTCCCTTCCCTTCCTTTCCCTACGGAGAATGGTGGAATCCCATTGTGGGCTGTCTTGAATTTCTTCGTTGAGATCTTGTCTTGATTCACCCCTGAAAGATGAGAATCGAACTCGAGGCTGATCAGAAACCCTTGTCGGTGCTATAGAGCCGTGCATTGCATTTGCAGCACAGTCGCCAAACTCCACTTTTAAAACCGGCCTGTGCTCCCGGCCACTCTTCCATCCCATCTCCATTTCAACCACTGTCCAACGTGGCTCTCGACTCTTCAACTTCCTCCTTTTCGGCACCAGCCATTGTCACTCATTATCCAACCAAGCTGCCACACACTCATTACAATCAACAACACCACACTCATTAATAATACTAATAATATTCGACTCGACTAGACCATTTAATAGTCTCTTCTGACACCACATTTCATTCCTTCACGTCTCGACAGCGGCCGACAACCGATTTGTTTCTTATTGCGAATCTTGAACGCCCTCGTCGACAACACCAACTAAGACAAGCTTCCTGGGGAAACTTGTGTGTGTACATTTTCGAACTGCCGATCCCGCCATCGACCGTCATCCATTCCGGTTTCATTTTCACAAACAGTCTAGCAAGATGGCTCCCCACTCCCAACCAGTCGAGGAGGTCTTCGAGCCCGAGTACCAAAGGGTGCACCAGTTCTCTGCCGAGCGAGCTGCGAGCCTGGTCCACGCCAGGAGGTGGGACGCCAAGGTCGACAGGCAAATCACAATCGCCCACGAGCTCTCAAGGCTGGCCAGTGATGAATACCTCGAGGACATCATGCAACACGCAAGGCACATGGAGGTGAGATCACTTGCTGCCCACCCGATCAATGCCGGTTCGGGCCACCAGACGTGGAACTCTCACTGACCTCGCAACAGGACGAGACACTGCCCGATGCCAACCTCATCGACATGCAGCGTGAGATCCAGTGGTTCATGCGCCCCTACCTGATCGACTTCCTGATCGAGGCACATGCCGCTTTCTCACTGCTTCGGGAAACCCTCTTCCTGACCATCAACCTGCTTGATAGGTACTGCTCCAAGCGGGTGGTATACAAGCAGCACTACCAGCTTGTTGGCTGCGCCGCCCTCTTGATCGCGGCCAAGTATGGTGACAAGAAAGACCGTGTCCCGCAGATCAACGAGCTCAACAACATGTGCTGTGGCCTGTACGACGCTGGCATGTTCACCCAGATGGAGATGCACGTCCTCAACACACTGGAGTGGAACATCGGCCACCCCACCGTCGACTTCTTCCAGTCCATCATCTGGGCTGACGAGCAAGACGACCGTGAGGTCAGGGACATGACCGCTTACCTCTGCGAGATCGCACTCTACCACCGCGACTTCGTTTCCACGAAGCCATCGATCATGGCACGTGCCTCTCACGCACTGGCACGGGCGATCCTGAACCGCCCCGAGGTCAACGACGGCGAATGGGACCGTGACTGCCGTGACACGCTGCTGACCCTGTCTCAACACCTGCACCAGCCATCCGTCACACTCTCCCGCAAGTACTCGTCCAACCACTTCTCTCGTGTGTCGACAAAGCTCGCGGACTTCCTGGCGCAACAGGCTGCCATTCAACGACCACAGGTCAACGGACCCGCAACCCCCCCGGCCGAGTGCGGCAGCTCTCCCCAGAGTGCCGACATCTACAGCACCCCCCTCAAGGGCCACGGTTCAGCACCTGGTGTTGCCGACGGCTACATGACGCCACCCATCACCCCCGACGGTGCCTCGTTTGGTGTCAATGGCCAGGTTGAGGGCTACAACCAGCTCCCACCACGGTGTCCAGTCACTCCCACCCCGCCAAGCAGCCAAGTGAACGGGTTCCCACGACCTCCACAAGCATCATCACAATACAACGTGACATACTTCGATGGACAGCCAAATGCCGTGGCTCACTAGAAGACGAGCCGCGTTGCGGCCCTCGCGGGCTTGCGAAATCTTTCAATCGTATCTCGTCCTTGTTCACCACTACTCTACCCATGGGCAAGGGTAATTCATATCTTCGTCGTTGGGCATACAAAGTGTATTGATTATTCATGGAGAAGGACCTAAAATAAGACTGCATCTGGATTTGGATACCAGCGTCATGGCATTTAGCGAGTTTGATATTCACACGCACATGTTTACTTTCTTTCAAGACTTTTCACTTCGATTCGGCATGTCCGCATACTTTTCTACTCATTACTCCCAGCCCGCCTCACATTGGGGTTCTTGTCAGGAGGGCTGTTATACCCCGAAATCCCCCAAGTCGTTTTGAAAAAAGATCAAATGCTCCCCCCTCCCCGGGGGGACCGGGCACCACTGGAGAAACCATCCACCTAATATTACCGACCTGCCGGGGGCAGACCAACCTGGCTCTGCTGAATACGAGCACGAAGACGAGGCCGAAGATGGCATTGGTGATGTTGTTCCCTGAAGAACAGGGCAGCAACCGCCCAACTTCGAGACTGGGGAGAGCCCAGTTACCGACACAGCTGTTTTGGAAAGGATCGATTCTCACTTAGTGGGAACACCAAGGAAGTCGACCAGCAAGCGAAGCCTGGAACAGTAGGACGATCGAGTGTACCTGGTCGGGTCGGCAGCCTCACTAGCCTCGAAAGGATTGTGTTGAAGTGGGTGCTCAACCGTTGTGAGCGCCTCGGGTTGCCTGGGGAACAGGCAAGGGATGAACGGGCAGGGACAGAATGCTGCGGCTGCTCCTTGGTCGAGGAAAAAAACAAAAAAAGAGGGTTTCATTTATTTTCTTGTGTACAATCTGCGTGGAGAGGGTTTGTGGAAAGGGAGGAACATGGGCGGCCACGGAGGCCCCCGGACGGAGGAAAGGATTATGGACTACTTCGGCGCTCATTCGACGACGCACCCAACCAGCACCAGTACGAAAAGACCGATACAAGTCATCGTCCAGCATCCATCATACCCACATTGGCCTCGTGCTACAGCGGTAATCTTTATTGGGGAGCAGCGAGGAAAGGCTGCCATAGCTTAGCTGTATTCTATTCTATTCATTAGATGAACAGAATCGAAAAAAGAAAAAAAGACTATTGTCTCTGAATATGCCTGCTTCGACTTTGACGTGCCTGCCCTGCAACGCAATTGTGTTCATTTGCGTGCGGGGTGTCTGGTGAGAATGAAGATCCATGTGCCAATCTTCCCCTTGCCCCAGCCACCAGCTGCTCCAGTCTCGCCTAGGCAACTCTGAACCCCTGTGTGATCTCCCCGATTGAGCTCGCCAGATCTCAAGGACTGGGGAAGGGGCAAGGGCGGAGATTTGGGCCTCGTGAAGTCGAAGTTTGAAGCGTTCGCATGTCAGGGCATGGGGAGGCAGGGAAATTGGGAGCTCTGGTCCACCTTGGCCCCTTTCCCTCCCCAGTCCGTCCTCCTGCCCGTTCGGGAAGTGACAGTCCCCAGTCCGACGGTTTCATTGGACAATTGACCCCACTCAGTTCATCGGTTCTTCCCGGATCCCAGCCCGATAAAACTAATAAGGCAGAGACGGATTTAGACCAAGACTAGGGGAAACCTTGGGGTTCCTCGCTACCTAGTCACTTCAGCGTCTTCTCCGTAGCAGTGAAGTGGGCGGGTGGCTTTGAAAGTCAATGCGGGACAAGATGCACTAGAAGGATGCCATTTTTTCTCGGTCGGGCTAGGAAACTTCATGCTGTAAAAAGCTGTCTCATTCAATCAATGCTACCCCGTATATGCTCCTCGACTCATGTGGGTGCAAACCACAAAAGCGAGGGGACGCGAGATAGAGAGAGTTTAGCAGGCTCTACCCACATGCAATTGGCAATTGGGGCAGGATCGCCTCGGGAGGCAGGCGAGTGCGACTTAGCCCTTTAATTCCGTCAGGCTGGTGGGCTCCGGTCCACTGTAGTCAGTCGGTCAGGTCAGCCGTTGTCAGCAGACAACCAGCGGTTTCATTGTGCCGTCTCTTCACACGTTCGACCCGACCTTATCCAGCCCAATCCAATGCAAGACATTCACGGAGGAAGCTGATGCTTGTTCTCCCTCGGCCTGAAAGCTCCGTGACGTAGTGCTGTTCCCCTTACAACCGGGGGGGGGCGATGCTGTTACTTTTCTTGGTCTCTGTTGAGACAGCTGAGCGGGCCCAGGACAGCCCCAAACGCATTTTAACGGACGGCACCTCAGGTGGGTTTAGTCGGATGTCAGGTCCCGCAGCATCCCAGCACGGGACGGAAAACCACACACAAAGAGATCAGACGAGACCTGCCCGTGAGAGGGCCACCAGTTCATCCCGCAAACATTGCCCCGGGCACCGATCAAGAACAAGATTCAATAGCTGGCCCATTTCATGGGGAAAGGAGGGCAAGCCGGGCTGGTTGGTCGGCTTGTTGGTTAGACGGTTAGTTGGTTGGTTGATCGGTCGGTCGGTCAAGCCCAGCCACGAGCCGAACGCCCGCGGCGCCCCCTTGTCAGCTGGAGCTGCACGGCCGCCGGCCGCCCATTGGGTGTGAGGCTGGGCTTGGGCTTGGGCTTGGGCTGATTAGCCGGATGCAAGCAACTTCTGGAGGGAATCGAATTTCCGAACTGGCCACAATTTCGCACCAAACCCCGTCCACCGGGCATGGGGAGGCTTGGGAGTGGGTAGATCGCTGACCTTGGTAATAATCAATCCCAAGAGGCCGCCACTCCAACTGGGGCTTGGTCTGGCACCGCCGCAGATTTGGCCTGCACTATTTGTATGCATGTCAGCAGGAAAAGGGCTGTTGGCAATCTACCTTGCATATGCTCCAGGCTCTATAGGGACCTGATCAACTGTCTCAATTCCTTCCACTTCTCCTTCCGTAATTTGACGGGTCCCATTGAGGACTCTTGGCTGGGGATTGGTTCGTCTGATGCCTTTGAGCCATGGAGACATGGGAGAACAGGAGCTGTACCCAGAGAGACGGTCGCATTGCTCTACCCTAGCATCGGCTCACAGTGCCGGAATATGCTATAACCCACGCCCTTGGTGGCTAAAGAGGCGCCTCATTTCCAGCTTCGGGCCCTTGTTGCGTCATGTCCTCCTTCTTTTCGCCTCCATGTGGGTTCCGGACGTGCCGCCGTTGACGTCCGTGGGCGGAGACTTGATAGATGGATGTGTGGGGCGAGGCCTTCCGCGATGCGGGTGCGCTCCTTCACTTCTATCCACCCCGAGCAGCGCAGCTGATTTCCGGGAATCCGGGGCACCTTCCAGTTGTACAAGAAGTCGTAGTGCACCATGGCGTTGATGTGTAGTAGACCGTTCAAGATTTTATCCGAATGTGTCATTCATTCGTTGTGGCTCCGTTTTGTTACGTCGTAGGTGCTGAGCAGCCTTGGAGCCTCGGTTCGCACCACCAGCATGTTGGCAGAAGGAGTCGACTGCCAAAGCTGTCTTTGCTTGTCGATCGGTAGATCTTGGGGCTCAGACCGCTCCTGGTTCTGGTCATTGTCTTGACTCTGCGCCGACAGAAGTCTGCCGCCTTGACACATCAGAAATCGGAAGCCAGGGGAGAAGAGCCGCGGCTGTCACCGTGCTATTGCTCAACACAAGGGAAGTCCAACCTCGGCTATAAATCTGTTGGATCTGGGCCTTCTGATCTGGCCGATATACCTAGGCACCTCTTCACTAGTACTCAGTGCTGTTAGATCAACTTCCAATTACAGTCTTCATCTCTCTTTACATCAGATCATTGGGAACATGAGTCTTTCTGCACATATTAATTATGTCATAAGCAACAGACCTGAAAAAGCGCACTTTAATTTAACAATATTTGGCAGCAAAAAACTGAGTATGGTGTGTTATGTTGGAAGCTTGTGCAATCTGAGCTTTCAGTATTTGTAGCGATGAATGCATCCATCTTGTGAATAAACACACAATTTCATATCATGTATGAGCAAAATGTCTGACTGTTTCGGGCTCAAGATGAAGATCAGAGTATGAATGGTGTGACATAATGATAATAACCTGACACACATCAATACTTGCTAATGTAATGATAATTTTTCAGTGGAAGTATTAGTCTTGTGCATCGCAATAGAGCACTCTCCTTTGTATATGACTATAGCTAAGTATGTGTTTTATAGCTACTCAACATTTTTTTTTCAGTTGTGAAAATACAAAGATTCCTGGTATAAAGACAAGCTATCACCTATGGAATTAACACTTTTGAAACTATATAATGGTCAGATACGCTGTTGTGCCCACCTCCAATCTTAAGTAATAAGCACATCAGCGTTTGACTATCTTATAACATTCACCCTAGTCTGACTTCAAATAATGTTCTCAGCGCTGCGAATCATCACGGATGTCTGGGTGATGGCTTACACTCGGGATTGGGTCAAGCCCACGTATTGTTCTTGTCCACTTCGCATTAGCTGACCATTGTGATGATGTATGATTCAGCCTCGTCACGAGGGAAAAACAAGTGGTTTCGTTTCTAATTCCCATACATATAAAGTGTATGTGGTGCCTTCATACAGTGGTAAACGTTCAATTTTTAGCGTTTAAGAAAAGCACAAGGCCAATCAAAGTGCAGAAAGAATACAATTTATGTCACAAAGTCCAAGCCTCATGAGGGAAAACCAAATATCTAGCTGAGTCGGGTGTTCAATGCACAACGTCTCATTAGATAATCATTTAGATGGACTTATTGACTGCCTTCAAGAAAGCTAGTCTTGCAAATTAATCATTTACAACCCATTTATTCCTTTGATAAATACTACTTATAGAGATGTACTACTTAAATGTCTTGATACGTCAAGTCGATGAAATTAGGTTTTCTGCCCAGCTATATCCAGAGAGGACGTTAACGTTGTATCGGAAAAATGACAATGTGGCAAAACACTCAACGGAAACCAAATGTGTCCAGAGAAGGGTCTTTCTGCCTTACAGATTGCAGTGTGCAATGATTCTATTGTAGCCACCCTGGTACTGATGTCGTGCAGTAGGGCCATTTTCATTTCAACTTGAATCTTGTCACAGCGCCTTTTCTCTCTCTTACCGTTTTTTTTAGGGGGGGGG
>JUJX01000356.1:3846-42270 GCA_000800745.1 Diaporthe longicolla
AAATTAAGTTAAAAACTTAAACTATATAAATATACTTATTATTAATAAATAGTATTAAAATAAAATAGCTTTTTAATAATTAATTTAAATATTCTTCTTAACTAACTTTTATTAACTAATAATTATTATATTATTTAAAATATTATTTAATTATTATTTTATTATATATTTTAAATATAAACTTTTTAATCTTTTAATTTATAAAATCTAGAAAGTTTTAATTATTATAAATTTATATTTAAATATTTATAAAAATAAATATTTTTATTAATTAAATTAATAAAATAAATTAAAATATTAATTTAAAAAGATTTTTATATAATTTATAAATCTCTCCTAAGTATAAAGTTAAAAGATCTATAGTTATTTTTTTAATTAATTTTATTTAACTATTTTAAATCTATAACTTAGTTTAATATCTAAGTTAAGAATTATTTCTATTTTAAAAAGAACCTCTTTTAGATATTAGTTTTTATTTTCTCCTCTTACTTTAATAATAGTATATTATTCTTCTATTTAACCTTAAGGTTTATAAAGTAGTTAATAATATTAGAATTTATATTAAATTCTTTTAGATAATTTATTAAAACATTAAAGATTTTTAATATAAAGAGGTTATCTTTAAATTTTTTTTAAAAGCTTCTTCTATATAATTAAAGACTTATATATTAATCTTTATTCTATAGCTAACTATTAGTTCTATATATCTAAATAATAGATTATAGTTACTTTACTTAGTAGTTATCTTAGCTTTAATAATATAGTAGGCTAAAAGATTACTTTTAAATAGTTTTATAATATAGTATAAGAAGGTTATAATAGGTATATATTTAAGTAAAGCTAGAACCTTTAAAGTAATAATAGCTTTTATTATTACTTATTTTAACTAACTTATATTTATATATAAAAAACTTAAGTTATATAGTAATAATACTTTTATATTATATTTAATAGTATTAGACTAAGTTACTTATAGTTTATAATAGCTTTAACTTTAATAAGTTAATAGCTTATTAATAATACTAGTATAAATAAACTAAGTATAGCCTAATATTATAGTTACTAGTATAAAATAGTAACTTTTAATTATAAATAGGTTATAAAGAATTATAAAGTTATTATATTTTCTTTTACTATATCTTCTTTTACTATATCTTTTTTTACTATATCTTCTTTTACTATATCTTTTTTTACTATATCTTCTTTTACTATATCTTCTTTTATTATAGATTTTAGATTAATAAAGGAATTAAAATAATATTTAAAGTTTATATAATTTATAATTAAATTTTTTTAATTATTATAAAAAAAATATTAATATTTTATTATTTTATAAAAAAATAAATATTTTATATAAAAAAGATCTTAAATAAAAAAGAAATATAATTTTTTTTTATATATTTAATTTTAAATATTTTTAATTAATAATTAATATATTATTAAATAAAAATAAATAAATAATATAATAATAAAATAATAAAAATATATTAATAATATTTTTAAACTAAGAATAATAAAGGTATATAAAAAATTTTAATTATTTAACTTAATTTATACTTATTTTATATAATATAAAAGCTAGTAAACTAGTAGAGCTAAGGTATCTTAGTTATAGAAGAAGTTTTATATTATAGAGGATAGAAGAAGGGCCCTCACAGCATCCGGCAGACCCACGTAGTGACGAGGATCGGGGGTACTGCCCTTAACTCCAGCCGTGCTACCGAAAGCTTATAGCTCACCCCGGCTTGTTCTAGAAGGGAAATCTCGCGCAAGCTTCCCTCCACACGCTCAATTTCATCCCACCCCGAGACATGGAAAGATCCACAGGGTGACTTCTCGCGGCATTGGCTGCTACACAACCTTCCCCTTCTCAACACCACACTCCTTGGCCGGCACACACGAATTTCTCTCGTTGAATTCCCTCCCGGCAATCCCGAAAAGGCGGCAGCAATGGCGACGCTGCGACTTCTGGTAAGCTCTATGAGCATCCGGGCTGTCCGCCGTGAGACGTCATAGGCCCTCCTGCGCCCGTGGTGGTTGCAATTGAGCGCAAGCTGACCGTCGCTGCTCTTCTGTAGATGCGCAGCACATCGGCGCGCCCGGTGCTCCCTCCGAAAGCTCAACAGCACCCCTACCGCCGACTCCAAGCCATTTCTGCCGCCCACCGTTCCTTTACTGCGAGCAGCTACCTCGGAGAGCGCCAGAACCAGGGCCAGGGCGAGTCCAAGTCTCTCTTGGAGGCCATCGAGGAGAGCGGTAATGATGGCGTCAGGAGAGAAGATCAGGGCGCCGCCAGAAAACCGTCCGTGACCACCAGGATCCACAGGTCCAGCGACGCCAGCTCTTCTGCCAACTCGTCGTTCAATGACTTGGAAGAGGACTGGGAGGCCAACCCCAACTGGAATATCAAAAACTTCAAGGAGCTTCCCCACAAGAACTTCGGCGTCAACCAGCACATCGTCATCAATGCAGAGTTCAAGGAGGCCTTGCGCCAGATCCCCTGGCAGTTCCGCGCGCCCGTTCGCTACTGCTTTGCGTACGGCTCCGGCGTCTTCCCACAGAGCAAGCCTGACGGCCGCGTTGCCTCGCCCGAGGAGATCGCGCGCGTGCATCCCAAGGCGCCGCCTGCTGTGCAGAAGGCCCAGGATGGCACCCCCAAGATGATCGATTTCATCTTCGGCGTGACCTTCACCCAGCACTGGCATAGCCTGAACATCAACCAGCACCGGGACCACTACAGCGGGCTGGCCAGCCTGGGCTCTGGTGCCGTGTCGTACGTGCAAGACAAGATGGGCGCGGGAGTGTACTTCAATACGCACGTCGTGGTCAACGGCATCCTCATCAAGTACGGCGTGGTCAACATCGATGCCCTGTGTCATGACCTGACCGAGTGGGATACGCTGTACCTGGCCGGCCGACTGCACAAGCCCGTCAAGATTCTCCGTGACGACGCGCGGGTGCGCCTCGCCAACCAGATCAACCTCCTCTCCGCGCTGCGCACCGCACTCCTGCTGCTCCCGGATCGCTTCACGGAGCTGGAGTTGTACAACACCATCGCGGGCATCAGCTACCTCGGTGACCCACGCATGACGCTGCCTACCGAAAACCCGCAGAAAGTCAGCAACATTGTCGGCAACAACTTGCCAAACTTCCGGCGGCTCTACACTCCCCTGATCGAGAATCTGTCCAACGTGGAGTTTGACGACCAGCGCTGCACCGAGCCCCACTGGGAGTGGGACGAGGATGCGAACCTGAAGCTGCAGCAGGACATGGACCCAATCAAGCGCGGCAACATGGTCCACAGGCTCCCCAAGGCGTTCCGCTCGCGGCTGTACTTCCAGTACCAGAAGAAGTTCGCGATCCCGCAGCTCGAGTTCGACGAGATGATGGCGGCTGACGCGTCGTCATCAACCAAGAGGCGGCTGGGCGGCACCCCAGGCGGTGGTTTCGAGACAAGGATCGCGCAGGATGACCCCGCGGAGCTTAGGACGAACGTCCGGCGCGTCATCAAGCAGACGATCGGGTGGCCCAGCACCACACAGAGCTTGAAAGGCCTGCTGACGGGCGGCGTGAGGAAGAGCTTTGGGTACGTGTGGGAGAAGATTGACAAGTACCGTGCAGGTCAGAAGAAGGCGACATCATCGACGACCAAGGATGCGAGCGAGAAGAACAACGCCGGAAAGGTACAGGCGACCACCTCGGAGCCCAAGGCTGGTAAGATGGGGAAGAAGGAGTGATTGAATCGTGAACGCCCAATCCACACACGAGCTTGCAACCACCACGAAGTCAAGGACTTCAGGAGAAGGGCTACAGCCCGGTATCGACGGTTTCTGAGCTCCACCAAATCTGGCGCTCGCAAGCTTGAATGGCAGCAATGTGGCGCTTTTTCAAGGTAGCTTCTGTCTTTGTTAAGAGCACGACACCAACACCAACGTTAACTGAGCATCCGTCCAATACCTGCCATGTTCGGATGCATCCTCAGCCTCTTGAGAGCGAGTGCTGGACCAAGAGCAAAAAAGAGTGCAAGCACTTATCTACTCAGGCCCAAACAGCGTTTTGTTGTGTCCCGCGAAGGGTTGCTGTTGCCGTAACGCAATGGGCCTTTGGCATGATAGCGAGTGCATCTGTATATTTTGTACGAATGGGTGGGATTGGGTAACAGCCTGCGAGTTGGTTCAAAAAGAACAGGAACCTGTGGCTCTTCAGTCGGGCTGAAGTCGTTTAGAGCTTTGGTCGAACAGCGAGTGCGCAGGCGCTGTTGCGCACTGCGGCACCCATGTGGCAATCCTCTCAATAAGGGAAAGAAAAATGTACTCAAAACTCGGTAGCTAGCCGCTAGCTATCACAAAATGACATGCACACACATTTCCACAGTCTCTTCAGTGACATGGCTAAGACTTCACAGTCGACATACGCAGAGGTAAACCAGCCTCGAAGGTGGGATTAAATAACTGCAGGGTAACTGAACGCTTCGCTAAAATACATCAGACAATCTTGGGGCCTATCACGGCACTCCCAACAAGCAAAGAAAATATGGGCCATCGATCGTGTTCTCGCCGCGAGTTCCACAAGCCATGGTGACAACACCATCCCTCACTCCAGGTTGCGACCTTGGTCTAGACTGTTGCAGGCGGCGCAGGGTGGTGGTGATCGGATGAGAAGCATTCATCGATATGTGCAGGGGCATCACAGCGTCAGTGCTGCCCCAATCTCTCTCAGAATCATCTGTTGTGATGGGGTGCTCTCGCTGGCCGGGGGTGCAAAGACGCTGGAGCCGGTGGGGCCGCCTTCACCAGTAAGAGGCCAGTTGTACTCGCTCTTGTCAGAAGAGGAAGAGAAGCTGCTGCCCGAGGGCTGCTTTGCGCGGTGGCCAAAATAGTAGGAGGACTTGCTTGCCCTGCGGCGAGGGGTGCGGCTTGAGCTGGCCTGGTTCACGTTGGACGCATCGTGCTTGGAGTCCGGGTTGGAGCTGGCGTTGAGCTTAGACTCGCTGCTGTAGACGGTGTTGTTGTTTTTCATGTCGTAAAAGGAATCCATTCTGGGTGGGGTATAAAGACTGAGAGTGTTTCCTACTGGCAGATAGAGGCAGTAAGCGATGGAAGTGGCTAGGCGCGAAGGATGTTTGTTGAGGGCTGGCGGCGGTGTGAGCTGCTTGACAGTTGTTGTGGTGATGATGCAGAGATGCTTGGTGAGTTAGCTACGCGGTCTCGACCGCTTCCTTTATATCTTGGGGAGCTCACTTGAGGCCCCGATATCATCCCGACATGACTTCATGTCCACCCGACTGCATATTCGAATGGGAAGCAGGTCCGGACACCACGTCGTACGGTTGGTTCCCCTGCCCTGGTCTGGACACATCATGGCCTCCTCTTCTCCGCGTTAGGGGACAGCAGGGTATGCGCGCGGCAACTCGAATGACATTGGCGAGAGCGCTTCAGTCGGTATCCACATCCCTTGGACCTGGCAGCCGGGACGACATTGCCGGCTCATTGCTGGGAGCGGTTCTGCCCCCCGACTCAAAGACGTTCATTCCAAATTCAGGGGTGCTGCCTTGTTCCTCCTGGCCACCAGCCAAGCGTACGGACAAGGCGAAATCGTATCGAACCCAGCGTGGCGAGAAGCGAGTCGTATTGGGAGCTGGTTGATGGTCATTGTGGGGTTGGAACCGAAAGTCGAGAGGGTGAGATCAGGAACAACTTGGCCATGATCAGGGTCCTCGGCTCACCAGCCTGGGAGGGCAAGCTTCATTGGCCTAGAATGACGCAGCGTTGTTTCTGAGCCAAATAGCAGGGGTCTTGATTCCTCTAACAATCGGACCCTGCAGGCCGCCGAGCCCAAACGTTGTCAGCGGCTCAAAACAGAACAATGTACCTATCCAACGTCGGCCCAATGGCCAACGGCCATCCGACGACCTCTCAGTCAACATAGCCTCATTGAACCCCGTTAATTGACACCGCCCCTTTCTTGTTTCGACTCAGCGCTCTCTGCTCGCTTCCCGGGGTTCTCAGCTAGCCCTGGTGAAGGTCTCCCTTGCTGTGGGGTGCTCATTGTCTAATCCACCCAACCCCCAAGACTGTCGTGGTTGGACGAGGCAACGAGTGTTCGCCCGCCTGTCTACACTCCAACATCATTGGCAAGCTCACAACGAGACTCTCCAGCCCTGTGGGGCGAGGAGACCCGGCAAGTGGCGGGATGTTCCAAGGTGCACAACCAACTTGCCCAGGCCTTGGTCGATAGCCCCACCTGTGCTTCGTCGTCATCTCTTGTGAGCCTCGATTCTGAGTGCGCGGCAATGTGTTTGGGCCCAGTGCGGATATCATTCGCCAGAATCTCGGCTCACACGAGACAAGTCGCCGAGCAGCGAACGGCGGGAAAGCATTACGAAACTTGGTGCTGGCCGCTGCTCGTGGCTGTTCTCTGAGACTAGCAGTCGCCAATGCATTCATCCCATGGACCTGCCGCCACTACCCCGGGACATCATCTCCTCTTAAGCGAGACATTGGTTACACGCCCTACTCGGCACCCCCGCTTGTTCTGCTCTCATCAAGCCTTGGAGGCTTGAATCTGTGCTCGGGAGGAACAAGTCGCGTCGATGGACATCGAAGTGGATTGTCTGCACAACACGATTCCCTGCGGGACTGCAGCTAATGGGCCCTCAAACGGCACTGTTACTAAATACGCTTTGCAGATCATTGCAGGTTAGATATTGGGCGGGGTTAGTATTTAGGAGGGCCCAGAATGCCCCGGCATTGGCAATCAATGGCTGGAGTAAGCCCGAGCAGCGGGACCTCATAGGCGGGAACCTGCATCGGATGAGGTTGCTCGTGCGGCGGGCAAGTGCCTCGCAGACTGGCAGCCGCTCAAGAAGTCGCTGACAGGGACAACATCGTGTCGCACCCAAGGGCCATTTTCTCCGGTGCAACAGGCCAGCCATCTGGTGATGGCCAATGCTCCTCCACAACAGACGGTAGGGTCATCGGATGCAAGCCACGATCGAGGATGATTCTGGCCGCAGAGCTCATCTGCACGGGATCGAGGGCTGTCCACTGCGATCCCGCCAACGCACCCGTCATTGGCGATCGGAAAGGGGGATACTCATGGTGCAACGAGACATTGTAAACCCCCGAAGGGCAGCGCCCATGGCCAGGCAGGCATCTGTTGGCGTTGGTCGGGGGGTGTCCGCAATGCTGAAAGGCTAAGGCGGGCCTGTTTCGAGAGACTGTGTATCGTTGGAGCCGTTCTGTGGACATCCTGTGATGTCCTCACAACGGCCAATGGCAACCCCAACGTGCTAGACGGGCCCTTGTCGTGCTCAAGCAGAACGTTCCTCCTCGCCCATACTTGGGCCAGTGTGGAAAGAGCTCTGGAGAGCTCGCACCTGCAGCTTGACAAGGTCAATGGAGCAGGTCGTATATCGAGGTCAAGGACGAGGACGAAGCCGATCATGCCCTCGGGCACAAAGCTCTGAGCCGGCGGCGGCGCCATCTCCGGTTCCCTGGGTCTGGTCGACAAAAGACGTCGAAGTCTCGGCGCCTTCCGACTATGTACGCGCTGTGTCAGGGCAATCAGGGACGGCAATCCTTGAAAAATATCAGGTGATGCAGGGCCTCCAGGAAAGGGCACGCCGTCGCGGTTGTGGAGCCGACGCGTTGCTTACAAGTCTAGCCTGGCCAAGCACGCATCTACTCGTCGCAGTTGTTAGTGTCAGATCAAAGCCCGGGCTTGTGAATCCTAAACAAGGTGTCCCCTTGACCTCGACGAATCGTTTCGGGCTTTGTGCCGGCAACATGCTGTCAGCTTGTCTCGCGATGCTCAGTGAGCACCACCACACCCACGTGCACAGTTTGCTGTTGGTGAACCTGCGCGATTGCCAATGATATGCACATGTTGAGGCAGTCAGGATGGGGCAGGCCTCATGTGGAAAAGCAAGAGGCACAGTGACGAGGACGAGAGGGTGCTCACGGCGTCTGCAGGCGTGTTATGTCTCCGTCTCCCTCTTTGCTTGATTCGTGGGAGTACTGTACGGTTCCTGCCTCGCCGGAATCTGCCCTTGCTCCTGCACTTGCTAGTTGAGTCAAATCACTGTCGTGCCTCCCACCTTCTACCTCCTCGCCTGCCCGTAGTGTCTGTCCCAGTTCGCACCTTCCTCCCAGAGTGTTTTCCAAAGGCCGTCATAACACCAGATAGCCCGCAGAAAGGTCCATGCTTGTCTGACCAACATCATCTTCATCTCTGAAAGACTTTTCCTCCACTTCCAACCCCGTCCTCTCCAGCACGTATCAGTCATCACTCTGTCATCTCCTCTGAGATCTGATCCCTTTTGTCTTGTGAACGGCACCGAGAGTATCTCGACTCAATTTGTCCAGCCACTGACATCTTGTCAGCATCAGTCGCTGTACCGTGACAGCCCCATCTCATCCTTCGCGTCTGAACCACCAGCACAACAATTCAGTCCACACCTCTTCCAGCCAGCCACCCAGTCACAATGCCTCCCCGTCCTTGGCAGAGGGGTTCCGGCCCTGGACCCGAGTCTAATGGAGAGACTCTGATCTCTCAGCCTCTTGGTCGGCGTTTCCCAGCCCCTGCCAGAGCTCACATTGCAGCCGCCACCAGCGAGTTTGTCGGCACTTTTCTCTTCCTCCTGGTGAGACTCCTTTGTCTTGATGGTTTGGCTTGCCTGGTCCAACCTGGACTTCGAGTTGACCTCGTCTAGTTCGCGCTGGGTTCCACCCATGCTGTCAACACGTCCCCTTCAGCCCTGGGCGGAGTAGTGGATATCGCCAGACTACTCTACATCTCCTTGGCTTTTGGTATCTCACTGGCTGTCAATGTCTGGTAAGCCATCCCACAAAATCTCGGTCCTGGCCGAGGGCATCTTCCTCCATCAACAGAAGGAAAGTCTGCCACATGCGGTCATTGAATGGCCGCACATTCATTGAACACTTGGTGTGTCCAATCGCCAAAAATAGGCGCTGAGGCTGACTTTCTTCTCCAGGGCATTCTTTCGCCTCGAGGGAGGCATGTTCAACCCTGCCGTTGCCATCGCCATGTTCGCCACCGGTGGCCTCGGTCTTCTCCGCCTGGGCTTGGTCATTGTTGCCCAGCTTCTTGGTAGTATTGCTGCGTCCGCTCTGGTCGTTGGTCTTCTACCCGGCGACGGTATCGCTGCTACGACTGGTCTCGCTGACGACACCTCTATCGTCCGAGGCCTTTTCATCGAGGCATTTCTGACGGCAGAGCTGGTGTTTGTCATTTTCATGCTTGCAACTGAAAAGCATCGATCGACTGCTGTCGCTCCTCTCGGTATTGGAATGGCTCTGTTCATTTGTGAATTGATGTGCGTAGATCGTGGCTTTATTCTCAACTTCCCGCTGACGTGCATCACAGGGGCGTCCGGTACACCGGTGGCAGCCTAAACCCCGCGCGTTCCTTCGGTCCTGCAGTTGTAACGAAGGGAGGTTTCCCCGGCTACCACTGGGTCTACTGGGTCGGCCCGATCCTTGGCGCTTTGCTCGCAGTCGGATTCTATAAATTTGTCAAGGCGATGGAGTTCGATCAGATATCCCCCAACATCGACGAGCCTGCCCCCAAGAAATCAGGCCCACCAACCGAGAGCAATGGGGTCCACGAGGTGCAAGGCGAAGCAGCTTAGTCGCCCTAGTTGGATGTCATGCTTCCCCTGTGATCCCCTGCGTGACAGAGAGCGTTGCTCAATTTTCTTCCTGCAGCCTTGTGTCATTCTGATACGCGTTGACATTGCGTCACACTATCTCATGACTGCACGACAGGTAATGGACGGTGGTGTTTCTACTGTGTTCGAGGTTGGCATCTACTTATCGGAAGGGCAGACGGTTGCAACATTTTTAACCCTGTTGGTTTTCTCTATCGCTTTCTGGCTGCTATTCCTGACGGTTTTGACACATGAGACGCACTGGTACCGACAAATCAAATGCCTTGCTCAGTAAAGATCTTTTACCTTCTCCACTTCATCGGACTGTTCAGTGCCATCAACGCCCACACTCAGTGACCTATTCTGGTCGAACTCCTCTATTGTACTCTCGGCTTTTGCCCTTAACACCCCCCAAGCGACGGCGCCCAGCGGAAATCTCACTGGGACTGGCTTGCCCTGCGACGCCATCTCATAGATGGCCTTGGACATAGCGTCGGGGCGGGACCAAGACTTGCGGGCCTCAGGGTTATCCACATAGGCTGCTAGCATTCGGGCAGGACTATCTGTAGCGTCATAGGCCGGGTGCTTAGCCAGAGTAGCCATCTGCAGCAGGCGGAGTCAGTTAAGAGAGCACCAACACAGAGGTTTTGCATAAAAAGCGAGACGGTGATGCCGGTGGCAATCTCCTGTCTTGAATACAGGAGCCTGACAAGTCCTTAGGTTACAAGCTAAGGATGGGATGGTCACATCTTCGAAAGGGCTGCGGCACTATCCAGAAGCTAGGTACTTACACTAGATGTTGCGTATTTTGTGTCAATACCACCCGGCTCCGCTATTGTGAAGTGGACTATTACTGTTGTCAGTAATTGTTATATTCGTTGTATACTCTGCACTAGACAGTAGGTGAAAGGAAATCATCTTACTATTCCACTCTGGCCTGACCTCTCGCCTGACACTCTCGGTAAATCCCTCAACGGCAAACTTGGCGGCGTGGTAGTAGGCATTGCCAGGGAACGCCATATAACCACCCATAGAAGTGATCTGTATTACCATACCACCTTGCTTACCATTTCTGGCATTGTTCTCGCGCATGATGCGCATCGCGTGGAGAGTCATCATGGCCGTTCCCCAAAAGTCTGTTTCAACCACGCCACGGGCTTTGGAGTGCTCCTCATCTGAGGAGTTGGGTACCATAGGCGAATAGGGCAGAGATGATTCGGTGTCACCCATCAATCCGTAACCGGCGTTATTTACTGGCAGCCTCGTTAGGGTCGTGCCATGTGAGAAGATGCCAACGGTGAGAACAAAAGGGAAGCGGAGTTGGAGAAAACGTGGCTCTTTGAGACTAACCTAGGACGTCTATCCGCCCGAAGCCAGAATGCTTGAGGATTTTGTCGAGGGCCGAATTGATAGAAGCGGATGAGTTCACATCCAGCGGGACGACCAGCACACGAGAATTGGAAGGGAGGGCGTCCTCGAGCCGGGACGTGTTGCGGGCCGTAGCCACGAGGCGGTGCGTTGGGTGGGAGGCAATGAGCTGGGCTAGGTTCAGCCCGAGGCCTGAAGAGCAGCCGGTGATGAGCCATACTGCATCAGATGGGAGGGTATAGCCGTTATTGGAACTTGGGGTCGCCATTTTGGAAAGTGACGGCGCAGTCATTGTGATAGGATCAAGTGGAGGCGGGCAAAGCAATGCTGTCGTTCCCTTTGAGGATGTGTCTGTTCTTGGTGAAGTCCTTGTCTACGGATGTCTTTCACTCTTATTATATACATTTGTATTTCCCGGACAAGTAACTAGAATAAATTACACCGGCGCAATGCAGCTCCCAACGGCGACGATACCAGCGAATACCATTCAGTGCGGCCGTCTCGGGGCGTGGACTGCGGAGTGGGCTCCGCTTAGATGGAGCTCTAACAGAACGACGCTGAGATCAAGTTGGCCTGGGATAGTGTCTGAACCTTACCAACCGGCGGCCGCTGCGGGCAGGATCCAAGCTAGCGGACGAGCCGTAATCTCCGTGCGGCCGCACTGGCCGCTCCGGAGATTTTTCCACAGCAACATCAGCTTTTGGTGACCATTTGCTGCCAGACGGAACGAGACGAGTAAGCAACTGCTTGGCTCGGCCGGCACAGCGTGGACCGCTGCATCGGTCAAAGGTCGAAAGAGTGCAGAGACGGTCCGAAACTGAAAGGTGCTGCAGAGTTTACAGAATTCGCCGGTCCTTTCAAACGCAGTGCAATTGAGAGGACTGGCAATTCGGGTCCCCGATACTAGTCTCGTCATGTGGTTCAAGTGTCTCTTGAGCTGTCAGAACTGTCGCAGATATTCATGAATTGATAGGGCGTGGGCATTAGGCTGATTCAGGTCCGCAAGACCGTGTGTAGTGGCCATGCGGGAATTTATTACCGACTTGGCTTGCAGAGTCTTGCAGAAGGGCTCACGTTGCTACGGCCGCCTGATTGGCAGTACCTATGCGTGTGTTCCCGACCCAATACAGTACGGAACTGGATAGGAGGTGCTATTACAAAGTCGGATAGGTCCTTTCACCCACTGCATATTAGTGTATTCCTGCGTCGAATACGTGGTAGTCTGCCATGGCTCAAAGCTGGGCGAGTCGACGCAGCCAGAAATGTAGTTCCCAGTGACACGACGGACGTATGGATTACTGACGACGAGTCCATACTGGCCCTGGGGAACTTGAAAGGTGAACTTCTGGTCATCGCTTGTTGTCCAGGTCCAAGTCCCTTTCCCCGGCATATCGACGCCCAGCAACTTCTCCAAGAAGGATCGCGAGATCGCGTTATTCCCCTAAATCTCTTGTCAGCCCAGTATCCATTGAAGAAAGAAAACATAAAAGTATGCATGTAGAACTTTAGGCCACGTACGTAGGCACTATTGGCCACGGAGTATCCTTTGGTCACAGCCACGGAAGCCCCGGTCGAGCCAATGTTACCAATAACGGGTGACATTGCAACATCCCAGTCGTTGAAATTCGTATCCTTTCGCAAACCCCGTATCAGTCAATAGTATCAAGAACAGTATAGGATTTCCAAAAAAAAAAATTATTGGCTGGACAACTTGGGATGAAATGATACGCCCGGCAGCCTCGTCGGGCCAGCTGGTAGTCAGAGGTGCAGCAAGTTCTGGTGAGATGTCCACTTACCGACAGCACCTGGTATTCTACACTCTCGTCACATCGTCGTTGGGTTGTTTGCGCCCCCCTTCGAGGTGGGACGTGGACATTGTCGGCCTTTCGGCGATGCAGCGTCTCGCGTGCCCCCTGAAGCTCATATTCGTAGTCCTTCATTACGACGATTGAGCCGTACCTATCAGCAACAATAACATCATCGTACTGTAACGCCTTAGCGGTGGGCTTGGTGTGGCCGAGCCTAAAAAGAGCCACAATGGCCATGCATCTTTGAGCCAGCATATCGTGGCGTAAGGAATCTATAGAGGGTGGATCGATAAAGACCGTGTTCGCTTCGTGGTGGGAGAATGCGGCGGGATTCAGAACGTTGTCACGATGCTGATATTGTGTCAGTTGGCGTGGCAGGGCCCATGTACATTTGACTATTCCAAGGGAAAGCCAACTTCAAAGTTCTGGTCAATTAAAGAGCGGCTGAGGTCAGTTATGAAGAAGCGGGTTGAGGGGATGCTCTCAAAGGCCGAAGAACCCGGCCAAGTATATAATATTGAGTGGGGTTGGCACTCAACAGAGCAATTGGGGATGAAAACGGATTTTACGGAAATCGAACCTCTGGAAAGAAGTCCAGAGGCAAGGGAGCATCTATACCCGACTTCCGAGGTGTCCAGGGCGGCGCCTCATCCACCGTGCACGGGCAGAGCAGACCAGGCTTTTGGCACGAACGGGTCCAAAGCCGTACTTCAACATCCGACGGGCCAGAAACATGCAGAAACGAAATTCAGGGGAGTAGGAGCGGAACAAACGTGGGCAAACCGCCCCAATTTTGCGCCCGCGCCTGCAATGGAACTTCATACTGAGTTGAACTAGAAGGTGGAGCTCTAACGGAACGCCCAGTCCTGTGGAGTCCCTCAGAGTCCTTGGTAGTGAGACATTCTCGACGAAGAGCATACGTCTCATTAGAATCTCAACCGTCAGCCCCTCACACCTCTTGGGCTCACGAGCTCGATTGGGCTCGATATAAGCTTCACACCTTATTCTCGATAGACTTGATGGTGTGATTCTTCTGTGCCGATCGATGCGATTAGGCTTCCTTCGAGCTCTCGGATAGTGTCGATCCTCCGAGGTGGGTAATGACAGCCACGACAAGAGTCATGATGCTGGTCGGTTCATTCAATTTACCTTCCCCTCCACGTGCGGATATTCCGTATGAGGAAGTCCCTTTATGCATCATTACCTAATTTGCGTTTCTTACCTCTCGGAATTATGTCCCAGGGCTATCAGGTCCACGGGTCCCAGGAGAGATGGCACACTACGAAATACACAGCCTCGGGGGCCAATCGCTCACGGGGAATATTTCTGTACTGATTATGTTCTGGATTCAAAGATCCTCACCACGGGCCCCGAGGGTAGCGTTAAAATACCGATCATGAATGCCAGAACTATGATCGATGAGTATTAAAACAAAGCCCCCCCCCCCTAATTGATTTTAAGTCTAAGGGGGCTGCCCTTCATGACAGGCATACGTACTAGTAATGTCCTAAAAAATTAAGAAGAAAGCAAACGCTATTGTTCCGCGTGAAAGGAGGAAGATTGTAGAATAATCGAACCTTGATATAAACGAGAACTTGTGAAGTATAAAAAATGCTCTAGTCGTGGACGTTCCCATCGCTTAAGCCAGAGTCCCAGCTGAAATCTTATACACAAACACACCCATCCCTATCAGGTGAGCATATCTGGTGCAGTAATTTGCTAGAAACTTATACTTAAGCCACAGTGATATAGAAGAAGACGCGAGGACCACCGGCTAGCAACTATTGTTAGGATCGTGAATTAGGTTAAAGAGGCTAAAATCTCTATTATCTATATAACACTCACTATATATTAAAGTAGCTTATATCCTTTTAACTTTATTTATACTATATTCCTCTTTTAAACTATCTATTTATTTACTTAGTTACTTATTTCTTCTTTAATTAAAATAGTTTTATTTAATTATTATTAATAAATTAAACTATTTAATTAAAAAAGCTATACTACTATTACTTATAATATTAATTATTATAACGTGGTACACCACCTAGCGGGATAGATCACCTAGCGGGATACTTTTTTTATATATAAAAAATGTCTATACTAACTCTATCTATTTCCTTAAACTAGGCCTAATTTAGATATAAATTTAACTATAGCTAGAAATTTATATAATAAAGCTAAAAATAAAGTTTTAGAATTTTATAAATTTTTTTATTAAGTTATATTAGAAAAATAAATTTATAGGGGTATTTTTTTAATTTCTTAAATAATTAATTTTATTTAAATTCTAATTTTTTTAGATTTTATATTTAGCTTTATTATATAAATCTCTAGCTATAGTTAAATTTATATCTAAATTAGGCCTAGTTTAAGGAAATAGACAGGGTTGGCACAGACGTTTTTTATATATAAAAAAGTGTCCCGCTAGGTAATCTATCCCGCTAAGTAGTGTACCACGTTAGTAATATTTATTATTATAGTGGTATTTATTATTTATTTATTAATAGAAATATTTAAAATTATAAAGAAAACTTATTTAAATTAAAGATTAATTTAATTAAAAACTTAATACTTAATAAAAAAAAATAAAAAAGCTATATAACTAATTAAAAATAATCTTTTTTAGATTATCTTACTTATTTAAATTTCTAATTTCCTTTAAAGAAAGGAATAGCTTTAATTATAAAGTTATATATACTATTATCTAATATATAACTAACCTTTCTTATATAAAGGAGAGAAAGAGTGATTATTCTAGAGTGCCTCTCTAACTAACGTAGGCCTTAGGACTTGTCGGAAGTCTTAAGCTTAGACAATACGGTAAGCTAAGTCCGAGGTGTACCTTTGTATAAGTTAAACTCTAATTTTAGAATCTACTAGTAATAGCGATGGTTGAGACTAATTTAAGTGATTTAAGTATGCAAATCGTTGGCACTCTCTTTGGTGCTGTGATTAATTACATTCTCATGACCATCATCACGACGAACCAACGAGACGTGAGTGGTTATGAATCCTCTTCTTTTATGTTTTGCATGTTCTAAATGCAACAATTTAGGACCCGTCACAGGACTCAAGTCACCGGTAGATACTCTTGAGCATACAAGGGACGAATATATGGTCGGGACAAGTCATACATTCCCTTAATTCGAACGTAAATACTACGATCAAATTTTGCACACCCCTGGTTTCCTCACATGGCTGACCACAATTCTAGGCTATTGCATTTGGTGCTTTGTCCGAATTCATGTTCTCCATAGGGGTTAGTACGAGTACTCTCCTAATTTGATCCCTCGTCTTTTATTACATTTGAGCGCCCCGCATTGAGACTGGTAGCTGTCGACTAATGCATGGCAGCGTAATTATACGCGGATAGTTCTCGCATTGCCTCTGGAATTCCTGTTCCCATTACCATTCTACTTCCTACACCGCCGTTTTCCAGGACTCGGGTTCGACTACTTCGTTACACCGGTCTTGTTGTGGTACCTGTGCTACCTTTCCGTCGGCATAAACTCCTCTGTTGGCATTTATTTTGCTATCGGCTTTTTCGTGCAGTTCTGGCTCCGAAAGAAGTATCCGGAGTGGTTCATAAGATACAACTACTTGCTGGCAGCAGCAATCAGTGGCGGTACTGAAATGTTGGTATTTGTAACCACATTCGCGGTTCAGGTAAACAGCTGCACATACACCTCCACATCATGGCTTTACATGTTATTCCTCACATACTGACTGCATGGTACGCACACAGGGCGCTAGCGGCAAAGCTGTTCAATTTCCTGCCTACTGGGGAAATTACTTTCAGTCAGGCAACCCAGATTATTGTGCGCAAAATCCAGCTTTGGGTGGATGATTAGTTGGACAAGTTCACAATACCGGGTTACGAATTGGGCATGCTAGCCGCTTTGGCTTTCCTACGAGCCTCGCTCGGACTCGTGACAGTCATTCTAGGGGTATGAAGTCCTGCATGCACTACTGACCCGGCCATGTTCAGACTCCCAAGCTGAGACACTGAAGGTTGGCGATACGTGGCATATAACGTAAATATATCAGACGCAGACCACTACCTATCGCATGTCATGTTCAGTGCCGATCTGACACGAGGCTTTTTTGCTTTGTGCCCCCATGATGCATACCTTTGTGAGCTCATCGAAGATGCGAATACGGTGGAAGGTGGTTTCTTTGTAGCTTCAAATGTTCCAGGGTTGTGATATCAGACCCAGACGCAATGCATTTAGCTGAACTTCAAGGTCATTTGTAACACTAAACCTTACTCTCTATGCCGTTCACCCAAGGTCGAAGAGGGATCTGAAGAGTCGTCGGCTTATGACCAGCCCAAGAACTCGAAGCATCCGCATTGCTAGGGACGAAAATCGCGAACCGGAGGCCAACGACTGATTCCCAACAATGATGATAGGAGAGCTCTGGTGCTCGGGATTTCTATAAGTTTCTTATCCGCCGGATTCATAAGTGCTCTTCGGTCAACTGGCTTCTGTCTTACTACCCACCATTGCCAGAAGAAAAACTCCGGTGGCTCAGTGTTATCTGTGCACCACAATCAACAGGTCCAACTGGAGCCATTCAACAGCGGAGTCCGCTGGTAGCTTCAGCGCGAACTGGATTTACACATTCAGAGGCCATCGCAGCTATATCCCTCACCATCCCACCTCATTCTGTTGAAACCCAGAAGCCAGTGCATGAAGGGCCATGCCTGCACACAGTGTGCGGGTGCACCCGTTTTCTCGTAGTGCAACAAATCCGGCCCCTGGCAACGAACGAGGTGGTGGTCACCCCGGGCAAGTCACCTTGAATAGCTTCTCTAATTCCAGTCAAACGAGCCTTGATCGGTCTCGGAATTGTTCTAGAGACAATCACGCCATTAGGTTCTCCAGAGAGGACCAAAGCCCTACTCAGTCAACCCTGGCTCGGGCAGAATCTCTAAAGTGGCACCAGGATCATATGCAGTAGGCGGGGTGCAAGCACCGGGAGGGCGGAACACACTTCTACCAGAGAACACGTTAGAGCAATGTGGCCCAGAACCTCCAGTTTACGCTGAGTCTGACCCGAGCGGTCACGCAGCTCAAGGTCCATCGAGACCCCCGACGTCCTAGACAAGCATATCATGCTTGAAAGAAGACCAAGGATGCTCTAGGATTTTCCATGTCGATTGGGAGTGTTGCAAATGCGGATTTTGACCAACGAGACCACATAAGTTGGTGAATTTTGATATACGACATTGCGGGTGGAATGTTTTCCTCTGACAGTGGTCTTTGTGCTACGCTCACGCTTACTATGTACGAGAGATGTAGCACGGTCAATGTTAGGAACGGCTTCTGCATACATAGGGGTATCAGTGATGGTATTTTACAGCATCTCAAGTACATCATGGGAGCCTCTTTCGACAGATTTGAATTGAGCCAAGGATATTCTAGGCACTCTCTAGGCCAGCTGCGTGACCCAATTTGGGTTCAACAACCGGTATATCATGACAAATTCGTGCATAGACAGCATTTTCGCCTTTTGATCTTTGATGACGAGATTTTTGGCGATCCCCTCTGCCTGTGGATCGGCAACTCTAAGGCAAGCCTCCAGAGCTTCTTTGACCTCAGCGACAGGATTGATAGGAGGATCTTCATTCAACATCTCGTGGAAACACCTTCGAATGGCTTCTTGACACCGTTTCTGGTGGTTTGTCGAGGCCATGGTTCTCCATAAGTGAAGGTAAAGCTGCCTTGACCTCGATTCTTGGAACCTGGGCGGCAAGCACCAGACTTCCCAAAATTGCTCCCAATTCCCTTGAGCAACATATGCATTCATCAGCCGCATTATTGCATCCTCTCCCATGTATGGCAAGTCGACCTGAAGCAGAAATTTTTCCAAGATCCTTTGGAGCTTGCTGCTCTGTTTGCCCTGGGCCTCAGTCCGAGCTAGCGACTCAATGAGCGACACGATAATGTCCGTCGCTATGATTGGCTCGCCGCGCTCGTACATGACATTCAGCACGTCGAGAGCGAGCTTTGACTGGTCTGACAGTGACACAGTGCTTCCAGCAGGCTCCAAATACACGATTTGAAGCATCTCAACATAGTGGCCGCGGTGGCAGATGATGCCCAGAAGTTCCATCTCATTCACAAGCTCTCGCAAATGAGCCAGGTCAAATCGTCGCACCCCTAATTGGCGACCAGCCACACATAACCACAATCGAAACTGCCAGCTATGTTCAGGGCGCAGGTGCTGAATGGCTTGGTTCCAGGCGCTTAGGTATGCCGAAGGTTGTCCAGTGTTGGAGTCCTCCAGTGCGTTGAGCGCATCTTCGTAGTCGAAACTCGCGAATAGTGCCTGCAGTCGCTCCAACTCGGCCACCTTGGAAGCTATGAAAGCTGCAGGGCCTAAGGCAGAGTTAACACGGCTGGTCATTGAGTCGCTGGCTGGCGGGTCAGTTACCTGGTGGGACTGCCTCGGAGATGTTGAGAAAAAGCGGCGTTGGGATGGCGTTGCGAACACCTTGGGGGAGCCTCCTTCGGTGAACAGAGATAGTTCGTTTGGGTGGGCGCCAGCCTCGGTGTATTCCAAGTCATCTGTGATGAGGTTGTCGTCACCCCGGCGAGCCAAAATACGGGACCAAAGTAGCTCGAGATCCAGCTCCTTCCGCTTAGACTCAGTGAATGCCTGGAGCACAATGGTGGTACCAGTCTGCTTGGTGCCGAATCCGGTTGGTGTCTCGTACTCGACTGGCTTGTGTGAACCGGGGGAAATCGTGCCTAGGTTGGTGCATATCCAGCGCGTTGTGGCACCATCCTCTCGCCCCACGGGTGTGGCCGCAGTGCCGAGCAGTTTTGCCTTCCTTTGCTTGCGACGCATTTTGATTTTGAATTCATTAGGACCCAGAATACCGTCCGCGTGGGCTTGTATGCCCTTTCTTCGCAACCACGCCAACAGCTGGCGACCAGAGACATGCAAGTGGCGCTCACTGCGGGCAGTGCCGAAGAGCATGATGAGATTGGGTCCAAGAGCTGCTGGGGGATCTAAGGTCCGCAGGTCCAGTAGATTCAGATCATCCAAGCCCATGTCCTCGGCAGCGTAATTCACCAGGTCATGCAGGATCAAGGGGACATTTTCAGGCACCTCTGGTAAGGATTGACTTTGTTGAACCAGGGAGGGGTGTCTGGGGGCCTCCTCCTGGAGATACCAAGGCTCTTCTTGATCACCGGATTTCTCTGCCTTTGGCATCGGACTCTCGTCCTCGATGGCCGCCACCTCGGCGGACCTGCCGCTGGATTCGACTTCAGCTTTGATGTCGGCCTCAATTTCATCTGCGGCCTTCTGAGAGAAGAATCGCGCTGGGGCGGCAAGAGACGCACGAGCAGCTTGTTGATGTCGCAGGGCCGGCCACGCGTGCGCAGTCGATGGAGCCCTAGCAAGGCTGCAAAGTGAGGTAGAGTGACCGAGTCTGAATGCCCTACATGCTGAGCAGCCTGCTGCCGATGTCCGTAGAATTGGTCGCAGGGACATTGCTGCCACTTCAACCAAACACAGGAAGACCTTTGGTGTTCAAGAAGGAGTTGTGAAGCAAGGAAATGGGATACAAGATTGAAGATCGCTTCTTGTCCTGAGCTGCTGGACTTTTGAACCTGTTCTGTCGCTCGATGCTCTCCTCCCTCAATGCTGGTGGAGCAGTTTGCCTCCTCCGCTTGCCAGGGTAGCTGGATGTGGGCCATGGCCTGCCAGGTACAGCCAATCATGGGGTAAGATAAGAAAGCTTATCGCCAATCACGTCCGCAGCCCGATGAGCAATGACAAAAACTTTCTTCTCCATTTCTGCTGCACCAGCCGCTCATCCTCTGTACTTCACTTTGCCTTTCCCTTCGCATTCACTTAAATTTTTAGACCATCCCCATAGACTGTATTTTAGACTGCAGCTCATCATCTATTTCAAATGAAGAATTGATCGAGCCTTGCTCAGGCGGCCATCCATTGGCGCTCTGTTCATTACAACACACCCACACGCATCCACAGTCCTCATCGTCGCGACGCACACGACACACCGGCCCTCCTTCAGTATACGCTTACTGCACTGGCTGTGGTTACTTCCGAAAATGTTCGTCCGAACGAACGTTGCGAGGCAAAATTGCCGACTTGGCCGCTCTATAGCACGACTGTCCAACATATCCGAACCGCGATGCCACCTGCCCGCCGCCCAAGCGACGGCCCTGCCTACAAGCAAACGTTTTGTCGCCACCAGCTCTTTGTCGCCGCCCTGGCGGAGGTCCTCAGCTAGCCACCAGGCCTACGCCGCTGAGCGCGGGCTTGCTACAGTCGTCGGCGATGCTATGAATGCTGAAGGTGAACCTCAGAGAATCTATGATCTTAAGGCTTTCGAGCCGGCCATGGCCACAATCCTACGAGAGCCGACACGCCCACCTCCCACGCAAAAAACAACCAATAAGGGAATCCCGGGCGACTTTGAGACTGCCCTTCCGGTATTTGACGCCTGCCTGCAAGTTGGAAAGCTGGAGAGGGCTGGAGCAGTCCTGTCGCGTGTCGAAGCGAACGGTCAAGCTAGCCCAGAGGTTTTGATGGACATGAACAACAGATATCTCGAGGCGTGGCTGAAACAGCTTAAGTCCAACCCGGGCCTAGGCAAGGCTGAGGATTTGCATGCCTGGTATGAGCTGCACATCCACGGTGTTCAACTGCCACAGACACCCGACACAGTCGCCTACATGCTGAAGGCATCGCTGTTAACAACTCCCACGACCGAGAATTCGCAAGGTCCATCGAGGTTGGAGAGACTTGTCAAAAGGTACATGGAGATGGTGACTCCGGAACAAGGGCTCAAAGTACTCTACTGCAACGGGATCTTGAACGACGCCGACATCGCCACCATAACCAGATTCTATCCCGAGTACAACATCAAATTGCAATACACGGAGGATGATTTACCCAGCTTTGAAGAGGTCTCGCCCAGCTCCTCGTTCCACGCGGGCGACACAGTCCAGGCCACAGGGGACAAAGGCCCCCTGCCGGAAGTACTCCCCACACCACAAAAAGGCATGGGCCTCCAGTCGATCAGGGCGACGCTCGATATATTCCAAAAAATGAAAGACGGCCATGATATCTCGACTCTACCGTTCCACGAGAGACGGGAGTTCCAGTCACGGCTGGAGCGCGACTGCATCGATGTGGCTGTGGTGCGATGGAGGGAGGAGCACGATGCGCTGCGACAGAAGGGTCTAGCCACATCTGTGACTGCGCCAGCTCTGAACTCCTATATCTGGACATGGCATCAAAACCTAGAGCGTCTCATCCAAAAGGAGTTTGATGCGATCGCGGAAACAGAGAAGCTGGCTAAGAAAGGTATACAAGACTTCGACCGCTGCGTGTATGGCCCTGTTCTCCAGCAGTCCACGCCCGCCCGACTAGCTGCAGTCACCATCATGACCACCATGAGCTCCTTTGCCTTCACAGGGGCTGACAAGGGTCTTTTGACGAGCACCCTGGTGAACCATATCGCGAAAATTGTCGAAGAGGACATCCAGTCCAAGTTGCGTTTGGAGAAAGAGCAAAAGGAGGCTCGGAAGGCCAAGGCACATCGACTACTGATGAAGCAACTCGAGTCCATGGGAAGCATCGAGACTGGCCTGACGCAGGCTGACAAGTTATCGACGCCTGTTACCGAGGGGCCGTCTCCCGACACTTTTCCATCTACTATTGCGCCGTGGTCGCTATCTATGAAGGCGAAGATCGGTGCGATTCTGCTTTCTTCGCTAGCCGAAGTACTCAGACTGCCAGTCAGCCGCGAGCATCCCGAGACCAAGGAGAAGATAACGGCAATGCAGCCTGGACTGGTGCGTACTACTCAGTTCAGAAGGGGCAGGCGTGTTGGCACAATCATGCCACATCCCCGGTTGAGTGAGATGCTGCGCGAGGAACCTCGAGGCGATTTCTTGGCAAGACATCTCCCAATGGTTGTGGAGCCGTTGCCTTGGACTGGTTTCGAAAAGGGTGCTTATCAGGAATCCCCGGTACCTCTGGTCAGACTCAAGGCCGGCGAGAAAGACCAACGGCTGTACGCAGAGGCTGCCATCGCGAAAGGTGACATGGAACAGGTTGCCAAAGGTTTAGATGTTTTGGGAAGAACAGCATGGCGGATCAACCGACCCGTGTTGGCTGTCTTCCTCGAGGTGTGGAACTCAGGTGAAGCTCTTGCCGATATTCCACCACTGCACCCGCAGATTCCGGTCCCCAAGGAGCCCGAGCCATCTAGCGACTCCCTTGTGCGTCGCAATTGGATCAAGGAAATCAAGACTGCCCAAAATCTCAAGCAATCATATCACTCCGTCCGCTGTTTCATGAACTTCCAACTTGAAATTGCAAGAGCATACCGGGACCAGGAATTCTTCTTCCCTCACAATGTCGACTTTCGAGGGAGGGCATACCCCATCCCGCCATATTTGAACCACATGGGCGCGGATCACGTCCGTGGTCTTCTCAGGTTTTCCAAAGGCAAAGAGCTCGGTGAGCGAGGCCTGATGTGGCTCAAAGTCCATCTATCAAACGTCTACGGTTACGACAAGGCCAGTTTGAATGACAGGGAACTTTTTGCTGAGAAGAACCTTGACAACATCTATGACTCCGCCCACAATCCACTCAAGGGCAAGAGATGGTGGCTCGAAGCTGAAGACCCTTGGCAGTGTCTCGCAGCCTGCATGGAACTCACTGCTGCGCTGGAGTCTCCAGACGCGACTAAGTTCATCTCGTCCCTCCCTGTTCATCAAGACGGAACCTGCAATGGCCTACAGCATTATGCTGCCCTCGGTGGTGACTCGTGGGGCGCTCGTCAAGTCAACCTGATGCCGGGCGAGAAACCCGCCGATGTGTATAGCGCTGTGGCAGACTTGGTTATCAAAGAGCTCGACGAGGACATGGCGCGCGGCAATGAGATGGCAAAGGCGTTGCATGGGAAGATCAAGCGCAAGGTCGTCAAACAGACTGTGATGACTAACGTCTATGGTGTGACGTTCTCGGGAGCGAAGAAGCAGGTCTTGAAGCAGCTCGACGCCCTCTACCCCGAACTTCGTAAAACATCAGGCATCGATGCTGGGCTCCTTTCCAGTTATGTTACCACGAAGATCTTCAAAGCTTTGTCCACCATGTTCCGAGGAGCTCATGATATCCAATATTGGCTGGGAGAAATCGGAGGCCGCGTGTGCCGCGCCCTGACGGCGGAGCAGCTCAAGATGATCGAAGAACAAGGGCTTGAGCAACCCACAACACGTCAAAGCAAAACCACCAGCGAAACCATCCTTTCAATGATGCGATCGACGATCATATGGACGACGCCTCTTCGAATGCCGATTGTCCAGCCATACCGGAAAACGAGTAGTATGGTTATCACAACCTGCATGCAGAGCCTCGTGCTTAATAAACCAGATCGATTCGACCCTGTGAACCGTCGCAAACAACTGCAAGCATTCCCGCCCAACTTTATTCACTCTCTTGATGCCAGCCACATGATCTTGTCTGCGCTGGAGTGTGATGCCCTAGGTCTCACGTTCGCAGCGGTGCACGATTCCTTCTGGACACATGCTGCTGATGTTGACACAATGAACACTGTCCTTCGTGATGCGTTTATTCGCATCCACAGCGAGGACGTTATCAAGCGCTTGGCCTCCGAATTTGAGGTTCGCTACAAAGGAGGCTTATACATGGCACAAGTCGAAGCGTCCTCGGCGGCGGGCAAGGCCATCTTGAAATGGCGTAAAGCAAACAAGACCACATCATCTACTTTGAGATCCGAGTTGCTACTTGAAAAACAGAGGCTCGACCTTCTCAACTCCCTCAACGCATCGGACCGGAAGAAGGGCCAGCAGATGGTCACCCCAGGGAAAATCTATGAGGAATTCGCTTCGGAGCAGGATGTTGTAAAGGAGGATATGGGTGGCACGACACTCGGAAGCCTGTCCGCCACCACCACAAAAGCCAAGAGCGCCACTGCGGAAGAGACTGCGGAGCTGGCTGGGGAGGCGGATCTAGATGAGGTAGACGGCGAGACGGTCTCAGAGGCTGGGGCTGGCGCTCCTCCTGCTGATATGCCTGACTTTCAGAAGTTCTACACCACCGTGTCACACTTTGAGGAGAAGTTGACCGGGGCGCGTCCTAAGACGCAGCAGGTGAAAAAGTACATATCAGTTTGGAGCCCGCTCACATTCCCTGACATCCCGGAGAAAGGCGACTTTGATGTCAAGAGCTTGAAGGACAGCGCATACTTTTTTTCTTGATGAGATCCGAGCAGCAGGTACAGATGCCTTAGGAGAGGCACACCCTTTCCAAAGCGAGATTTCATTGGGCGGCGTTTTTTTCAACGGGTTTTTGACAGTTCCAGCATGGGCAGGGCGTTCATGGTTCAGCGGACGGACAGGTGGAACATTGAGGCAATGTTTCCATTGCACATTGTACCATATGATATGATACCGACGCACAAGACAAAATGAAACATAATATACCCTATTGAAGGGAGATACTGGACATGTCCGAATGCCTACCAGACTGCTTCAGAAATTTGCCAATTCTCGAATTCTTCAGGGCGAGGGGCGAGGTGTTGAGCGTCCATTGCAAGATGGATTGCAATCACAAGTACGTGAGTCCAAAGACACCCTTTCAAGCCTCAAAGCAACACTGGTTCCAACAGATTCAATGGGATACCATCCTGTTTGACAGATGCTGCAACTCTTCAATTGCGTCATACTTTGAGTGACTTCTATCTCAAACGCCATGCTCGACTGCCAGGTACCATATATCTCACAGGACAAGTTTACCGGACTGTTGCGCTCTGCAAACTCTTGACCTTGCACACGCCACCGGCCTCGGTGATCAGCTTGCCAATACCGGTCTTGCCCTCAAGCTGCTCTACAACGCCGGCATCAAAAGCGACCTCGAGAGCATCGGTCGTGGTGAAGCCGGGCTGGAACGTCTCCCAGACCTTCTTCTTGGGGTTCAGCTGCTTCTCAGGGTCGCCCTTCCAACCGTCGAAGTAGACACGCTCGCCGGCCTTGGCATCCGCGGGCGGGTTGACCAGCTCGACGGGACCCTTGTGGTCGTCGGCCTCGCCCTCCTTGAGCCTGGGGCTGGCGGCGAGGACCATGGCGGAGGACTTGATGCCGCGCATCTTGACTGGCTTCAGGTTGCACACCACGACGACCTTGCGGCCCTGCATCTCCTCGAGGGGCACCAGGCCGTTCAGACCTGAGCACACGGTCCGCACGACCTGGCCCTCGTACTCGTCCGTGTCGGGCGTGCCGGCCGGGTCGCCCATGGCGATGGTCGAGACGTAGAGGGAGTCTGCCTCGGGGTGCTTGATCGCCTTGAGGATGTGGCCGACCCGGAGGTCGATCAGCGCGGGTGACAGGGGAGCGGCGGGAGCGGGTGGGGGCTTCTGTTGTTTGGGCTGCTTCTCCTTCTTCTCCTTCTTCTTGCCGCCCTCGCCCGCAACGGCGCCGACGACAGCCTCCTTGAACTCGGCAGCCTTCTCCTTGGTGCGGTCCACAAGAGTCTTTTGCTCTCCTCCTGCCTCGGCGGCAGCCTTGGCGGCCTTCTCCTTCTTCAGGCGTTCCTTCTCCGCCTTCACGTCGACAGGCGGCTTCACGTAGAGGATCTCCTCGGCGTCGACCTTGACCCTGTCGGCCTCAGGGACGTTGAGGCCGAACAGGGACGAGTTCTGCACGAAGTCGACATGGCGCACGATGTTGGGGTGTCCCTTCTCGCCGGTGCGCTGCTCGGGGGACCAGCTCTTGACGGTGGGGGCGAGGACATTGTAGATCTCGACGTCAGCCTTGGAGGGCTTTGTACCAAGCAGGGTGGTGCGGGAGGCAAGGTGGGTGTTGAGGGCCTCGAGGATGGAGGAGGACTCTGCGCCTGGGGACTTGAGCCGCTCCGAAGTGGTGAGCCACTGCTGGATCTCGGCCTCCTCGGTCGGGGTGTATGACTGGGATGCAAAGGCGGCCATGATTCTCTTCGCGACGGAGGTGCTTGCTGAGAATTGGCGGTATATCGACACGCTTCGAAGCGCTGGACGAGCTAGACTAAGAGAGTACAGTTTGGCTGGATGTGCTGAGGACGGCACCTCGAGCTTTGGAATGCTGGGAATTTGGGATTGTTGATGGTGTGGTTTTCTGGTGGGGTTACAATAGATCAATCTGACTCCAATCGCTGACCTCTGGATTTTTTCTACAGCTGCTGCTGCCCCTCCTCTGCCCGCCCCCCCTCCCCCAAGCAAGGTTGCACAAGCTACCTAGGTACCTAGGAACCTAGGCACTAATAAGAGAATCATGCTTCGACGCGTTCAGGTCGCGTCATGACACGGCGTGGCTTCGTGCAGCTGCCGCGTGCAGAGACTCCATTATGTCATTCATTTTGATTCCTTTCTTTGCCGAGTCTCGCCTCCATCACTTCAAACCCTCGCACCAGCACACCCTCGCAACGATGGACTCAATTAGCTGACTCTACTCTTACCGATGCACTTTAGATAGCATCACAGTGCTATTTCCACTTTTTAGACAATCAAACTTCAGCTTGGACACAAATTAATTTGGAACTCTACATTCTGCACCCTTCGTTCGCGCCACCTTCCAAACGCCACACAGCAACCGCAACCACACCAGTGGCGAAACTATCCGTTTCCTTCACCACTGCGTTCAAAATTCGGCTGCTTGTGTCCTCCAAGACTCTCAACTCCTCAATTGGGCTGAGGGTGCACGTCGTTCGCAATGGCTGCAGACACGTCTTCCTCCGTCGATGGCTCGTCCCCTGTCGCCCAGCCTGACGACTCACCGCCATCGTCTCCCCCAAGTGATGCCGCCAAAGACAAAGATGCCCCCGACGAGCGTTTCGAACGTGAAGAGGCCAAGGCCTTGGAACGGAACCTAGACGCCGAGAGAAAACGCAAGGCGTCCTTGAAACGGAAGAGAAAAGCCATCACCCATGCGGAGCGGGAGGCAAAAGCAAAAGAACTCGACAAGCTTCTCAAGCAAAGTGCCGCTTTTGCCGATATTCTGCGTGGCAAGACCAACGTTCTGGGTCGAGTTGGCACGGCTCTTGATGGCAAAACACTTGGAGAACACGAACTCGAAATGGCTAAGCAGCCAAAGTGCCTCGTTGGAGGTACCATGCGCGACTACCAGTTGGAAGGCGTGACATGGATGTTTGAGGTGTGCCTCCAAGGCATGAGCGGCATCCTTGCTGACGAGATGGGTTTGGGTGAGTATCCATGAGTCTCTACGAAGCGCAAACTGACCCAGACAGGCAAAACCATCCAGACGATCGGCATCATTGCCCTGCTTCGTGAACAGGAAGATTATCTTGGCCCTCATCTTATCATCGCGCCTCTCAGTACCCTGTCGAACTGGATTGCCGAATTTAAGAAATGGGCTCCCTCCATTCCCGTCCTCATGTACCACGGCACTCCAAAAGAACGAGAAAACCTTCGGAAGACGAAACTCTTTCCAAACCTGGACAGCAAGGGAAGACCTACAGACCGATTTCCTGTGGTCTGTACGAGTTATGAGATGGTCATAAAAGACAGCTCTTCCCTCTCTAGGATTCAATGGGAGTTCATTATTGTGGTAAGCCAGGTTCCTCACAACCACAAAAGGCCGTTACTGAGTTGAATGCAGGACGAGGGTCACCGTTTGAAGAACGCCGAGGCTCGTCTGTTTCAGGAAATCTGCAAGTTCCGTAGTGCGACTCGTTTCCTCATCACCGGCACACCTCTCCAGAACAACTTGAAGGAGCTCTGGTCATTGCTTCACTTTCTGATGCCTAAAATATTCACTGACTGGGAGGCTTTCGAGACCTGGTTCGACTTCAGCGATCTTCAGGACGAGGAAGGGACGGAACAATTTATTGAGGACAAGACAAAACAAGACCTGGTGAAGAAAATTCACACGGTGCTGCAACCTTTGCTGCTCCGCCGTGTCAAAGCTGACGTCGCCAACTACCTCCCCAAGAAACGCGAATACGTCTTGTACGCTCCCATGACAAGAGATCAGACGGATCTCTACAACATCATCACAGATAAGAAAGCAGACACCAGGGCCTACCTAGAGCAGAAGGTAGTAGAGAGACTGACCGGGACGACGAACACGCCGGCCGCTTCTAGGAAAGGCACCCCGAGCTCGTTAACATCAGGGAGTGCCGTCAAGACGGAAAAGGAGGCCGACAATGGTTCAACTGTAAAACCTGTTTCTTCTGAAAAGAATGCGTTTTCGCTGTTGATGGGGCAACCAAAAAAGCGAGGCAGGCCGGCAAAAACCACCCTCGGGCCGAATGGCAATGCCACGAAGCGAAAGGAGCCGCCTACATCAAAAGTATCGACTTCCAAAACTGCCCGACCCACGGACAACTCCACTCCAGCTCAGTCGGCTAGGAGCCGGAAGCGCAAGGTTACTCGGCGTTCGTTGAGGTTGAATGAGTCCGATGATGACAATCTTTCTGATGACGAGTTTGAGGCGAAGCTTGCAAACGAGTATGCTGAACACGACGAGTCCGAGGCTACAGGCACTCCATCCTCTGAAGAGATGGAGCGTGCAGCGACGCTCGAGCTTGCCAAGAAGGAGATATCGCGCAAGAAACTGGGAAATGACCTCATGCAGTTGCGGCTCACGTGCAATTCGCCGCACAACTTCTTCAATCCTTGGGAGAATGCTGAAGACATCGACGAGAGCATTGTCACCTCATCAGGCAAGATGCTACTTCTGGACCGCCTTCTGCCTGCGCTCTTCGAAAGAGGCAGCAAGGTTCTCATCTTTTCCCAGTTCTCGACACAACTGGACATCCTCTGGGATTACTGTGCCGAGCTCCGAGGCTGGAAAACCTGCCGCATCAGTGGCAGCGTCTCGCAGTCCGACCGTCAGGCCCAGATTGAGGAATTCAACACCAATCCAGACTGCAAATTGTTCATATTGACAACACGTGCAGGAGGCCAGGGCATAAACTTGGCCAGTGCGGACACAGTCATTCTCTTCGATTCCGACTGGAACCCACAGCAGGATCTACAGGCTCAGGATCGTGCTCACCGGATTGGCCAAAAACGACCGGTCATTGTGTATCGACTTGCGACAAAGGGCACAGTGGAGGAAGATCTTCTCATGAGTGCTGACGCTAAACGACGTCTCGAGAAACTGGTGATCCGGAAGGGTAGTTTCAAGAACATGGGACAGAAGAAAGAGGCCAACGAGGATCTGGACAAGGAGACCCTACGATCCCTTCTGCTCAAGGACGGAGAGGTGTTCAAGTTCTCAGGTGATAAGACCATCATCAGCGATACCGATCTGGAAATATTGTGTGACAGGTACGTTGAGTCACTTCTTTCGACTTTCCTTGGCCCTGGATGCTTACACGTCATACAGGAGTGATGCAGCATATGACCGAGCTGCTGCAGGTGCCGGTAACGCAGACGGCTTTACAGTCGTTGAAACCGGCGCCAACGGTCTCGTCACCAAGGGCTAATGACTCGACCGGACCAGACTCAATCTTTCCAATACTGCTTTCTCGGCTCTTCTGCGCTGCTACGAATGGCTCTGTTCCACTTTTCGACTCGGCCAGCTGCGACCTCCAGAGAACGACGAACAGAACCTCAGCAACAAAGAGCCGGGAAAATTATTGTTTCAAGCCTTGATCAGAGAATCTTTGCTGGTGTGATACCTGCGGAAGGTAATCCCGAATGAAATGGAGGACGTCAATATTGTTGGCCTTCGCATTCTGGTCTCAGCTTCAAGACCCATGTTACGTCGCAGCCTTGAGCGGGAGTCTGGCCGTTCTTACGCCTGCAATTTGTTTCCAGCCTTTTTTTGAAGGTGTCTGCACAATCTCGACTGAAACTTCTGTTCTCTGGACATCATTCATCATTTTGGACACGTCAGCAATTTCTTTTCGATGCCTCAATGACATGGCACTGGCCTGGTGGCTTAACTCTTTTAGCATACACAGTATGCCGCCGATAGACGGGCTTGTGCGTTTTTGGCTCTCAAAAGTGATTTGTGTGATTGTGGGCGTTGGCCACCATTTACATATGTACCAATACCCATCTGATTTGGAAGGGACATGCAGGCTGCACGAGGACAGTGCAAAATGGTCGGGGATAGATGGAGGATCAGGAAGAGTTTCACGAACACCTGCTACAGTACGTATGTTAGACGTGAATGAATGTGTAATCATCCATGATTTCGCTTTCGGTAGACGAACAGTAAACTGGGTGCAATTTCTGTGCTCTTGAACGTTCCACCAGCTGGGGGTCTCTATCAGATCATAGGGTGCATGAGGATCCATAAGTATTCTCGCAACAAAGTCCGAATCATATTGTATCACCATTTCTTCCTGTTTACAACAATGGCGGGCTGTGGTGAGATGAAAGAAAGGACCATAGGGACGAAATTTGATATCTCGCTGAATGTTCATCCGAGTCCTTTATTTTCTTGCGAATATATGTGGCAACGAAGTGGTACACCGTCACATTTCATGAAGATGTGATCATCTCGAGAACAGGAGCTGGCATTTGCTATGCGCCGGCTCAATTTCCTTCTAGTAGTAACAGATTATCTAATTCCACTCATGATACTGTCGCATCCTGTGCCACCAGGGCTGTGTTGAGACCATTGTCGAGTGTAAAGTTGGGAAAACGGCAGTAACAAGATGGTGATCATCGCAGATTGTGCAACAGCCAATGGCCCAATGAACGGGAAGGTACCCGTGTCGAAGACAGGACGATCTACCAGAAGTCAAGCCAAGGCGTCTTTGACTTGGGGGGAGCCCCAAACAAGCCCAGGGGGCGAAGTCCATACTTTGGGACAATGATGCTGTTCCAGTCCTCGTTTGTGACATGACTTCCTTGAATCTGTCGTAGAAAACCATGACTTCATAGCGTACGCCTCTACAGTTATCGATATAAAAGACGTTATCCAGATGGAACATTGCTTGTCGTTGATCATTCCCGGCAAGGGGCAGGCGCAATGTGGAGATGCGGCTGTGGTCCTCCCAGAACACCCACCCCAGTTCCTGTAGTCGTCGTGTGCCATAGTCCAGCATTTCGCCTTCGAATCTCTTGTGTAATTTTCCATTCTCAATGTTTGCGGCCTGGAAGACTGGATTGGCATCTGCGAGTGACACATTGGCGGGACCACAACGCAGGGGCTGAGGGTAGACCCAGTCAGGATGACTGCTGAACTCATCACGGCCCACCAAACACCGGTCCGGTCGCCAAATGTGCCAATTTACCATATTACCGTGCAGCTCAGGTCTGCTCTTGGGGTCCGATCGCATTACATATTGGAGGACGAACAATCCCAGACGGCTCATACATTCAACCCAATGTGTTGGTCCTCCCACGACCCTGGCAAACTGGTTCACTGGGGTTGGCCAGGAGATAGCCGCTCTTCGCACTCTGAATCTGTGCACTGTTTGTGTTCCCCAGTTTCAAGTGTTCCGTAAGTTGAGCTGCAGATATTCTGGTCCAAGGTTTGAATGTCAACGAGAAATTTGTTCTGGACATCCAGATGTAGTATATCGTATTTTCTCTGGACGTATGCGCGTACCGCAAGGATTTCTTGCAACTCCCATGGTTGCATGAGATCCTTGACGATACAGTAAGGATCATCCTCATCAGGGTTGTCGTCGAGGGAATCCTTGACTATGTCCGTGACTCTTAACAGAAAGGGCATGCCAAACAGTCGGCAGCACAGCTCGTATCTCAGAAGACCCCGATGTAGCCTCAGATTCTCACCGGAAGAGAGAGCAGGCCACCGCATGGCGTCGTCCGGAGGATTCGAAAATTCTAGTTTCTGATCTGCCCGACGGAGCTTTGCGGCATTGAACGAAAAGGCTTGGAAGTCCTTGGCGAATCGCTTAACAATGCCGTATATCGTGACCAGAGACTGGACGTTCTTCTTGAAACGCTGGAGCTCGTCTCCAATCGGGACTCTGCTGCTTGTCTTCAGTGTACGCGATTCTTGCTCTTTTGTGTCGCCGCCTGAGCGAACGTGGTTGGTGGTGTTGATTAAATCCTTGTAAAAATCATACGCGAGATCGTGCCAGGCTTCCCACCGCAGCTCCTCGTCCTCGTCGCATTCGTATGGCTCAGTCTCATCGTATCCCAGGTCGGGATCGCTACTCCGTCTGTCAATTTTAGCACGTCGCGGCAGTCCACATAGGACAACTTACAATGGGGCCACGAAGTTGAAGTCTGCATAATTAGGGACTTCAAGAAAAGCCAAATAGTGGCAAAAGATCTCCGGTGGGATATGGCCTTTGAGGACGGAATGCAGAACGGCTTCACGGCTACCCAAAAATGCGCCGAGGGCGGTCGGGCTGGCTTGAATGGTTGCATAGAGGTCTCTAAGAGAGGCCATAGCGTGCAAAATTGTGGTGTGGATCTCGATTGGCAGATTCTCAAATAGGGAGGCCGGCTGCGAGATGGCAAGGGAAGACATAATCGCAGATAATGTCTGTGCTGCCAATGCTGGCTCCGATGCGTTCGCGATCATGGGTTGTGAGAGTGTAGCTAGCTGTGGAATGGAAAGATGAGTTGTGCAGAATCAAAGAAGAAATGAAGAGCTGACCAGAGGCCACGAGAGTTCCAAAGGAGTGCATCATGCAATCACTACTCTTGGTGAGTTGATTATTTCGTTCCGAAGTCACTTCACGGTTAATAAGAGTAACTCGGTATTAGACAGTTGTGGATCCGTAGGCTTAGTTACGTAAGCAAGCCCCTGTAGGCACCTAATCCACTCGCCTGCAGGGCGCCCTGCAATTACAGTAGAGAGAATCAACAACCAACGTATCTACACCATCAGTCAGCAGAATCAACGTGATTTCTGCTCTTCTGATACGTGGATACGGGTCAGAATACACACAGTGACTGCTAGCAGTGTATAATATTAGGTAAAGTAAACGATTCTCTATATTTAAAGTTATAAAATTAATCTTTAGTTTCTTAGTTAAATTAAAGATTAATTTAGTCTTTTAGTTTTTAAATAGTCTTTAATAATTTAAAATTAATCTTTAGTTTTTTAATTAAATTTAATAATTAAAATTTAAAATTTAAAATTAAAATAATTAAAAAATTAAAAATAAATAAAAGTTTTAAAAATTATTATAAATTAATAGTTAGAAGTAGTAGTTAAAAGGTAGCTAAAGGTCTCTATAAGGGTCCCTATAGGGTTCTTTATTAATAAAGTAGCTATATACCTATACCTTCTACCTAAAAGCTAAAGGCCCTTCCTTCCTTCCTTCTTTTCTTCCTTAAGTAGACCTACTTATAAAATCTATATAATTTAATATAAACTTTAAGCCCTTATACTAGGAAGCTTAAGTAATATCTTATTAATTATTTATATTATTTATATAATAGGTATAGCTTATATATAAGGATTAGGTTAAACGTTTAATTTTAAATACTTTTAAAAAAGTTTTATATTTTTAAAACTAACTTTCCTTTTTCTTCCTTTTCTTCTTTACCTAACCTAGCTTAACTATAACTTTATAATATATTAACCTATTTAATAATTATTATATTAAGTTAAATCTTTATATATTTATCTTTAAATTTAATAATAAAGAGAATAGAAATTATATTAAAAGAGTAAAGATTATTTAACTTAGGTATAAAAAGATTTATTTTCTCTCCTTTTAAATTAAACTTCTTATAAAAAGTAGTTAGAAATTAAAGTTTTAATAAAGTAATCTATATTTCTTTATAAAAATAAAAAGTTTTTAATAAAATAGTTTAATAAGTAATATATATAACTTTAAATATAATAGTAGATATACTTTAAAAACTTATATAAAAATTTAAAGAATCTTTTTATTAAAAAGCTTTTTAATTAATAACTTTAATAAAGTTAGTATTATTACCTATAACTATATTAATACTATAAAAATACTTAGCTTTTATATAAAACTTTTATATTTTTAATAAACTAAGAATAATTTTTAAAATATAATTTATTAAAGTATTATTAAAGCTTTTATAAAAAGCTTTTTTTAAATTAAAATAGAATAGAAAACTTAATAAATATATTAAATTCTAAGCTATTTTAGTTTTAAAATTAAAAGTTAATAGTTTTATAAAGTATATTAAAGGAAATATTAAAGTATAGTATAAAATGTTTAAATATTTAAAAAACTTTTAAAAAATAAAAATTTATATATATTAAGAAAATAAAGGTATTAATAAGGATTTTAATTTAAAGAAACTAATTACTTATATAAATTAAATATTTTTAATTATTATTTATAAAGAAAAGCGGTAAAATAACCTAATATAATTATAATAAGGAGAAGAGTAGTATTTTAAAAAATTTATTATAAATTTTAAAAGTATATTTATAAAAGTTAAAAGCTATAAGTAAAATAATAATTTATATTTAATATAGCTTTATAAAGCTATATTAAATACTTTAAAAGATAAACTAGTTATTATATTTTTATTTATAAATTTTAAAGAATATATTAAAGAAGTTAAGTAGGTAGTTTAAAGATTTTAATAAATTAATAAATTTAAGAACTTTATAAAATATAGAAAAAAATATATTTAAAAGATACCTAATATAACTCTTATCCTTACTTATTTAAATTTTAAATATTTAATAAAAAACTTTATTTAAAAGAGTATAGTTAATTAAAAAGGTAATACTTTAATATAAATAAATTATATAAGAAGAGGTAGTTTATATAATAATAAAGGTAGGAAATAACTTTAAAGAGGTAAAAAATATTAAAAGGTTAAGTAAGTTTTTAAAGAAAAGTAAGAGAAATACTTTTAAAAAAGGTTATATATATATTATAAAGTATTTAAATATTTCTAAAAAGGATATTTATATATACTTTTTTTAAAATTATATTAAATAAAGTAAATTTTAACTATATAAATTAATATAACTTTAGTTATTAAATTAAAACTTTCTAATAAATAAGAAAAGGTTTTTAAAATATTTAATTTAAAAATAAAATAGCTTTAGTATAAAAGTAAATATTAAAGTTAAAATAAAATACTTATTTAATAATTATACTTTAAATAATTAAATTAAAATTTATATATATTTCTATTATTATTAATATTATAAATTAAAAAACTATTTTTATAGATAAAGAATATAAGTATTATATTATAATAAATAAATAGGTAGTTAAAAAAATAGGTATATATATTTAACTAATTTAATTAAAGTTTATTAAGGGAGCTACTTTAAATTTAATTAATATATTAACTATAGGAATTATAAAATTTTATTAAAAGATTAAAGAGTATAAAGAATTAATTTATATTTATATTATTCTTAAACTAAACTTTTAAATAGTATTAGAAAAACTATAGTTAGCTATTAATTATATATATTCTATATTATACTTTTAGAAAATATAGTATAAAAGGGTAAAAACTTAAGTATTATATATTAGTATTTAGAGTAAAATTAATTAAATTAAAGAATTAAAAGAGGTATCTTTAGTATTAAAATTAACTTTTATTTTATACTTTAATAGAATTAAGTAAAATTATAAGAAACTTACTATAGAATTAATAATATTTATAGTATTAATAAAGAATATTAATAAAGCTTTATATATTAAAAAACTTAAGATTAAAGTAGAATTAAAAGCTAAGATTTTATTAGAATTTTATAACTTATTACTACTTTTTATAAAAAAAGAGGTAGATAAATTAAATTTATATAAACTTTATATAAACTATAAGATTAACTTTAAGATAAATAACTAAAGGTAAAATATTTTTATACTTTTAACTTACTTTATAAAATATTTTAAAAGAAACTATTAGTTTTAAAAAGAATATTAAGAAACTTATTAAATAAAGGATTTATTTAAATAAGTAGTAGTAAAATAAACTTATTAGTAATTTTTATAAAAAAGTTAAATAAGGGACTATAATTTTATTATAATTATTAAATATTAAATATAGTTATAAAAAGTAACTATTATTTTTTATTTTTATTTTTAAAAACTTTTAAAAACTTAATAAAAGTTAAGTAGTTTATTAAAAATTAATATTATTTAAACTTTTTATAAAATATAAATTATTAAAAAATATAAGTAGAAAATAGTTTTTAAAATAAATATAAGTTTTTTAAATAACTTATTATACTTTTTAAACTATATAAAATATTTATTATATTTTAATAATATATTAATTATATTTTATAAAACTTATTAAATAAATATTATTTAATATATATAAATAATATTCTAATTTATATTAATAGATTTTATAAATATTATATAAAAAAGGTAAAAGAAGTATTTAATTAAATAATTAAGTATAAACTATATTTAAATTTAAATAAAAGTAAATTTATATAAAAAAAGGTTAAATATCTAAATTTTATTATTATAATAAGTATAAAGATTATAGTAGATTTAAAGAAAATAAAAATAACTATTAAATAAAAAGTATTATAGTTTATAAAAGAAGTATATAACTTTTTAAAGTTTATTAATTTCTATTATATATTTATTAAAAACTATTTTATAAAAGCTACTTTTTTAATAATATTAACTAGAAAAAATATTATATTTATATAAAAGTAAGAGTATTATAAAGTTTTTAATAAAGTAAAAAAAACTTTTTTAAAAACTTTAATTTTAATATAATAAAATTTAAATAAAAAAACTTTTATTAAAATAAATTATAATAGATAGAAGTTAGAAAGTATATTATTTTATAAAATAAATAGAATTTAAAAGTTAATAGTATTTTACTTTTTTAAACTAATAACTTTTAAATAAAACTACTTAATTATAAATAAAGAAATATTAATTATTATAAATTATTTTTAATAATAAAAAGTTAAGTTTAAAAGGGTAGACTAATTTATTATTCTTTTAAATTATAAGAACTTTAAATATTTTATAATAAAGTAATAGCTTTTAAAAAAGTAGGTTTAATATATAAAGCTTTTAAAAGAATTTCTATTTAACTTAGTTTACTAATTAAAAAAGGAGGCTATAAGAATAAAGGTAAGTAGAAAGGATTAGGTTATATAGTTATATAACTATATATAGTATATATAGTAAGGTTATAGCCTATAGCTATAGGTAAGTAACTAACTAGATAGATAATAATAATAAACTAAATTAGTATAACCTATTTACCCTATACTATTTATATACGTATATAAGAAGCTAACTAATAATTATTATTCTTTAAATACTTTAATAATTACTATTAGTTCTTTATTAAATATACTATAATTAATTTTTAATTTATTAAACTTTTTTAAAAAGAAAGTAATAAAGTATAGCTTTCTTTAAATATTATATTATTTTAACTATCCTTTTATTATATAATTAAAAGTATTTATTTTAACTTTATATTCTTTATTTAAATTTACTTTAATTAAAATTAGTTTTAAAATAACTTTTTATTTAAGTCTTTTAAAAGCTTTTTATATTTTATTAATTTATTAAAAGTAAATAGTATTTTTAGTAAAGTTAGTTAAAAGAATTATAATTTTTAAATAATCTTTAATAAACTATTAATAGAAATTAATAAATTTAAAAAATCTTTTAACTTTT
>JUJX01000357.1:0-42093 GCA_000800745.1 Diaporthe longicolla
ATAATTATAATAAAAATATAGTTAAATACCTTATATTTTATAATATATTATAGTATTAAATTTTATAGTTAGAAAAAATCTAACTTAGAATTAAAATTAAAAATAAAATATAAAGCTTTTTTTTAAAAAAAATTAAAATATAATACTATTAATTAAATATTAGTTTTATAATAATTATTATAAGGTTAAGTTTTATATAAGAATAAAAGAGAAATTTAAAGAATATTTAATATATATAAATTAATATAATATATATAAGAATTAACTTAGTAATTTTATTATATACTTATTTTAATAACTAATATATTATCCGCTTTTTTAGGTACGAATATCCGTTCTTAATAATAATATATAGTTATTAACTATATATATCTATTATTACTTTTACTTACCTTTATCGTTTCTTCTACCTTAGTATTTTATTACTTTTTTCCTTATCTACTAGGGCGTTCCTTAACTAATCCGAGCATTATAATCTCCTCCTAGGTCTCCTTCTTATTACTAATAAGGTCTTTAATAGTTAGATCTACTTATAATAGCTAGTTAACTATCTTATAAGCCTTTATATAAGGCTTCTTAGCTACTAGTATAGGTATTATCTAGTAGGTAAAGGGGGATTAGTAGGTCTATAGGTTAGGGGTATAAAAAGTACTCGTTATAGGTAGTATATAAGTAAGGTAAGGTTAAATAGGGCGCTTTAATTAGTTATAGCATAGGGGGAAAACAACGTTCTTATATACTATCCGTTATTTCTTATACGAATATCCGATCTCTAGTTAATAGCTATATACTTAGATATAAGTTATAGTACTTACTTAGTAAGGGTCTTCTTTCTTTAAGCTATATTTTTATTTAAGGTTCTTAGGATTATATATAAATATATTAGTAGGGAGCTAAGTCTTTTACTAGGAATTCCTTTATAAAATTACTTATATAATAACTATTTTAAAAGACTATTCTTAGTCTTATTATATAACTACTTTATTATCTATTTAGTTCTATAGTATTATTAGAAGTAATACTTCCTAGCTTTATTTATATAGTATAAAGCTAAGGCTATATACCTAAGTAAAGACTTCTATACTATTATTAGTATTATACTACTTTTATAATACTAGGTTTTTAAGCGTTCACTAGTGTTTTAAGGGACTGTATACCTTTAGAATGTATATAGATTAAGATTGCAACCTCCTATGGCTTTGTCTTTTTTTCGGGATGGCGAATGGATTCCCACTGTTGTAATCACCGTTCTTTTCTTCTTATTGTTCCACATCTGTGATATCTTGGCGTCGTACCAGTCGCTTGACTATCTATCTCAAATCATTAACCTTGGAATGCATCCTAGCTGGATGAAAATTTGTGCCTTACGTCCCACGACTTCCATCGTAGTTCCGCGTTGGATCCCCGCGGGAAAAAGGCAAGGAAGTGGAAGGAGCAGAACCAGACGGGGTCCGAGGCTCTTCATTACGCGAGGTGCAAGGACTCGAACGAGACATGGCTGCCATCACTTGAGAAGGCATATGCCAACATCCATGGAGATTGCGCAGCCATCGAGGCTGGCTGGTCTGGTCAAGGGGTCGATTACATGTCTGGTGGGATCACCACCAGAAGTGAGTTGGGGTTTTCTTTCATGTCCAATCCCCCAGTCCCTTCCCCGGAAACCCTCCTTTACATCCCAACTCAATTTTAACTTCCCAGGATGTGCTTGCTACAACAAAATTTTCAGGTGTCGTCCCTCCCTAGGTATACTGCCTTCTAGTCTCCTTCCCCTTGGCCTCCCCAATTTCGACCCTCGGTCTTGTACTCTCCTACCTACCTCCTGGCCTTCTATTTCCTAATTTTCACCCCTTCAAACTCTTGCGTCCTGGACTCCTATCTTTAGTGACACGCTTGATTAGTTGATCATAAAGAATTGTGGCTAACTGTAGGGAGTCTACCCTAACGACACACTTAGCAGGGACCGTCTTTGGCAGGAACTCCTGAGGACAAACAAGGACTTTGTCTTCAAGATCTCGACACCCGAGTCGCTGGGAGTGGACATGAATTGGCAGAATGGCCTGGCTAACCAATACGCATACACTGTCCTCGACGCCGTCGAGCGCGAGGACGAGAATGGAGAGAGTGTCAGACTCGTTCGTATTAGGTAAGAACGCCTGCTTTTCATCGTAGCATATTTACTTTGTTTCTGCCTGGAAGGTTCTTCTAGCGATATGTATCAAATACTACGAAGGGACCGTACGCCTTCGGGATGTATACGGATTAAGAACGAAACCGGTATCAAATACTAAGACCAGTACAGGAACCTCTGGGGACAGGATCCAATCCGTAGTAGCCTACCTACGCTCCGCAGACTTTGCCGGCATCGAGGTAAGGGTCAGTGGGATGGTCCCTGGAGCGTTGGCTCTAAGGAGTGGACTCAATACTGGATCCAGAAGCTGGCACATCAGTTCGGCAAAGATGAGTCTTCTATATGACATTTGAGGACACGTTGAAGCATTTTTACTTACTCTACCGGGTTCGCTTGTTCACCGGAAACGACTGATACCATTCGCAGTTGTGGACCAGCATCAACGTCCCATGGATGGCAACTTCTCTCGACGTCAAATTTTCCGTCGAAGTAACGGAGCCCGGTATCGTGGTTTTCGCTCTTTCACGAGTCTTAATCTGAAATTGTTCAAAAGTTTTCCTTTTCTTTCTAACGTAAAATGTGCGGCTTAGCTTGACCGTCGCTATTGCAGAGGTCTTGAAGGGCAATATGTTTACATCCTTCACTTCCTCCTTCGGGAGCCTGGATCAGATACTCACATTGCCCTTGCTGGCACGAAATTCCATTCAAGATCCATTAGTACCGAGGTCGAACTTGAGCCGGGGAAGTACGAGTTGATTCCTAAAGTGGTCGCCTACAGACATCACGAGAGCCTCATGGAGCAGCCAGCGGAGGTAGAGAAGGCTGCCTTATTAATGCCCAGAAAGCTCCAGCAGGTCGCATTGAACCATGACAGGGCCCATCTGAAGGCTTCTCAGTGGAACTTTGACTCGGAAGCCGTGCTCAAGGATGACCCGACAGCTGGACGCAAGGCAACGGATGAGATAACCAAGATACAAGTGGTGGCGGAAGATGAATCATCAGCTGCAGACAATGTACCCTTGACCGAGGGCAGTGGTCCCCCGAGACCTTTGGTCTGGATACCGCGCATCCTCAGGCCGCAAAGGAAGATGAAGAGAAAGATGAAGCTAAGAAGGAAAAGCTGTCTCAAGACGAGAACTCGGATGATGTGGATTGATCCAAGACTCCATGGAACGCTGGGTGTGTGATGGGCATCAGGGTGCTATCCAAGGATGCCGATCTTGGGCTTTGTTTGGAGCAGCTCTGTCACACAATATAGGGCCCTGGTTTTACGCCGCCCGGCGATCATTCTTGCCGGTTGTAAAGGTCTTCAATTTTTTCTTGCAATAAGTCCTTATTCAACTCCGGCGTGCAGCAATATTTCACGAAGCCCACGAACAATCTTCTTCATAGTAACCTAAATCCCTACCCATTCCATCTCGTTGCTATCAGTTCTACCCTCTATTCCTTCGGCCTCGTACAGTCCCTCCAATTCGTTAACAGGATTCTCTTGGCAGTGCGTGGGCCATGCGAGAGGATAAGCCCGAATGTAGACCGTGTGTGTTACATCTGACTGCCAATCGTCGAATTCCCAAGAAGATCCCACGTTCTCGCCATCGTATCCCGGATTGCCGTAGTACTCATCATTGCCCTTGTCAAAGGTAGAGTCTCCCCCTCCCTCGTTGTTGAGCCAGAACTCACCAACAACGTCTTCCATCACATCATGCACCCTGCAGTTTGCATCTGCAAGGCTCACGAATATGCCACAATTTCTCTTCTCTCCTTCAGCTGCGTTGCGGTTATGAAATTGAAGGTGATGTTTCCTGATATGTTCGACCACGAACACGCAGCGCGGTGCCGAGGTGTGTGAAGGGTGCGATATCCCTGGATGATTCCCAAGGCGCTTTTGCTTCGTAGGGGGCTGATTTGTATCACCTATTGCGGCTTTGGAAGCGGGTCGTTTGCGCGTGTCCATTTGGCTATTTTGGCTTCTATTGCATCGCCGGTAGCTGTTTGTGACAAAAGTGCTTCCAAAATCTCTCTGGTATATTCCTCTATTGGGTGAGAGCGAGGTGATTTTAAAGAAAGACTGCTCAAACTGAACGCGAAACCGATGAGACTGTGTCGCCCGTGCCGCCTGAAAGCGTACGAAGCCATGGCATTTAAACATCGGACGGACAGGCCCGGTACGTCGGGCTCGGGCCATCCGGGCCATACGAGAGTCCGGGCAACACCTCGACCCACTCCCAGAAAGTCTATAATATGGAATGTTCAACGCTTGGGGTCTGCCAAATTTCATTCGATGCCCACGTAAGGGGATTACAAGTATGGAAAGACGGCTCTTTTACACCCCTGAAAACAACTTTACCGCAGTCGTTTTGCCACCTGTTGCGGAGACTGCTTGTTGTTCAATATCTGGGTTGTCTAGATAATGCAGAAGCTCTGCTCTGAAGTCTGCAACGTGGACACAGAATCTGAGGTGGACCACCAGGGCAGTTCTTTTACCCAACCTCCCGAATTCCAGCAGTCTTTCTAGGTACGTTTCTGCAGAACAAGCTCCTTTAAGATAATCTATGAGTGGCATTACCTTCGACAACACGATTTCTCAGATGTCTTACATGTGATTCCTACAGGATAATTTCCTACGGAGAGACTTCTTGTGGGATTAGTAGATAGAACAGAGTCTAGTAATAGGTGTCCGAGACTGGGCGTCGCTTTCTATCTGTGATCATCTATATGATTGTTGATTGTAGATGAGGGAATGCTCATTATACTTGGAGCTATCCAAAAAGTCTGTGCGATTCTTCTTATGCATCTCTACCTAGGTACCAACACGAGAACGCCTCTCCTCGTCCACTGCCAGTAATAGCTCCTAGGTATACTACTACATGAAATTTCCCTACAAAGGGTTTCTAGTCACCCAATATGCCTACCAAGGCCCCAAGCCGTAAGCCCCAACAATCATTCCCTCCTCTCCATCCCTTTCCCCAACAACGCAGCCAACGATAACCTTGGCGCCCTCCTCAGGGCCCTGTATGCCCCTCGCCCTCGCAAGCTCAGCCTTGCCCTCGCCCATGAAGTCCGTCGCGTTCGCTCCTGTGTCAGCGCTCCACACTCTTATCTTGGTCCCCAAACCCACGCCTCCCACATCAACTCTGGGCTCCGCCCCATATCGCTTCCAATACTCGAGCATAAGCATATTCAGCGCCGCTTTGCTGACTCTGTACTCAAGCGGGCTAGTTCCCAGCACAGAACGATAATACCGAGAGCACGGGTCCGCCGCACCAGTGAGCGACCCCATTGAGCTGGACACGAATACCAGGCGCGGGTCTGTCGGCTGCGCAAGCAACAATGGCAGGAACGCCTCCGTTACCACCGCGGCGCCCAGAACGTTGACCTCGAGGTCCGCCCTCAGCGCGGCTGCCACCCCGCCGGTGCCCTGCGAGAGCGTGCCGGCGTTGTTGACCAGGACATCAAGGCGCCCATGGTCAGCCCGGACCTTTTCTGCGGCGGCTGCGATCGACGACGGGTCCGTCACGTCCAGCTGGATTGCCTCTGCGGAACCCGCGGCTGAGGTGATGGCTGCGGCAGCATTCTCGCCCTTTGTGAGGTCGCGACTGCCCACCAGGACGTGGTAAGTCTCACCGTTGAGCCCGCGGCGGGATGTGGCTAAGGCTTTGGCTGTCTCCAAGCCGAGGCCTTGGTTTGCGCCTATTGGGCCATGGATGTTATCAAGTCAGCTGAGGGGTCGATGTAGCTGGGAAGCCGTATATTGTGCTGCGTTGTTCCTCACCTGTGATCAGGCATATGAGCTTCTTGTTGGGAGCGGCCATGGTTGATACCAAGCTTCGGGATGGATGAGATTGGGTCACCGGACCGGAAGCAGTACTGGTAACACTGGCATGTGCCAAAAGAGAGTTTCATACATAAGATCAAGAATTCGAAGCGAGATACGGTAGGTAGCCTTGTCCGTACTTTTGTGTGTCGGCCGGGAGCTAGGCGGACTTTAGCACACTAATCGCCGGTCATCAGCCCTCCCATACGCAGACGACGATCCTTAGCAGGATGGATTAGTTTACTTGTAGGCTCGTGAGAGACCCTGCCGGATGGCCTGGCTCTTCATCGGCTTTAAGTAATGGGCACCTTGACCTTAATTGGGTGCTGTGGGTTATCTCCGAATCCGCTCCTGGCCCCGTGACAATGAAGTCCTGCAGTAGTGTATGACTGGCGGTAATGTTGTGCAAGAGACATTGTTATTGTCAGTGCAGTTTCTGGCATGTACTCTTGTCTCGCAAGAGGTATCGTTCATGAGTTGTCTGCACCAGGTGGAGCACATTCCGACAATGCATCTTCCCCCAGCTTGCCATGTGTATGAGTAGTAGAAAATAGAATCATAGATCTAGAATCAGGGGCGTTGATGTTATTTGCTTTCTCTAATTGCCGCATTAAATATGTGCTGAGTGTCACCATAGAGTGGTCGGTGTCATTGCCACACTACCCGTGGGTCTCGGTTCTTCTCACCCACTGCTGGCGCAGTGGGTGCCACAATTACACAACAGCTAAAACCCCGCAACACCTACATCTTCTTTTTTTATACCTAATTAGCTACTTTCCCCTATTAAAAACTACTTTTTAACTCTATATATCTCTTTTAAATAAAACCCTATAAAGATAAGAATAGTATTTTTTAAATCCTTATTTTATAAAGATTAATAATAAAATATTAATTAAATTCTAAGATTAAAATTTAAAAAGTTAGTTTTTTTTAGTAAAGGTTTTTTTAACTTAATATAGTTTCTTAAATATATTATATAATAAGAAACTAAAACTACTAGAATTTTATAGAATTTTTAAACTATATATATAAAATATCTTATAAATTATAAATATATTATATAAAGAAATATAAGCTACTCTTTTACTTAAGTTTTAATATTAAAAATAAAATTAAAGCTTAAAATTTTAATTCTCTAATATAAATAAATTTAATTTTTAAAATATTTTATATATATAGTTTAAAAATTCTATTAAACTTTAGTATTTTTTATATAAAAGAATATATTAAATTTTAAAACCTTTTAATAAAAAAGTATAAATTTAAAGGTATTTAATAATATTTTATTATTAATTTTTATAAAATAAAGATTATAATAGTATTATTTTTATATTTTTAGGACTTTATATTAAAGTGTTATAGTAGGTTAAAAGTTAACTTTTATAAGGGTTTGTATAGGGAAAAACCCTCCTGGGTGTTGCGGGGTTTTGGCTGTTGCGCAATTGTGTCACCCCCTACGCCCTTGGCATAGGGGGGCAGGGAAGGCCTGCCCCCCGGGTACTCATATAGCGGCGGCAAATGCACTCGGAAAGCCGTGCGATGCAAAACGTCTGGCTACGTGATACCAGACTAGTTGAGTCTTAGACTCAAAATCCAGTCACCCAGTCAAGGGTTACGAGGTGTATAGTGCTTTAAACAGATATTTCGTTCATAATTATAAACATTAGCCTCCGCCGTCTGCGAGTACCTTCAATATTTGGGTCAAAGCCTTTTATGCGCTAGTCCACAGGCTTGCTGTAGTACTTTTGAGGGCCCCGAAATGTCAGCGCGCGACGAGCAGTGTGGTTCATGTTGATCTCAACCCATAATGCAATCCCATCAGAGATTGTCTCACCAGCAATAACTCCATGCACCCAATCTCCTTCGCTTGAATCTGACAGCCAGTCATCTCAGCAAAATATTCAACCGTGCTGGTTTTTGGAACGCTTGGAGCGAGTGAAGTGAGCCGGCGTTTGATCTTCCGCGGCCTCGTTCCCAGAGACTCCACGGCGCTTCCCACCTAGGTGCCGAGGCGGTAGAGCACCGCTCTGGCTGGGCGTGGCCGCCGGGCCTGGCGGTTCATCTTCGGACCGTGTGGAGTCGTCAACATTGAATCCACTGCCAAAGTTCTCGGACAGGCTCGCGTTGGGGTCGGGAATGGTTGTTTGTCTCGACGGCGTGGGTGGTGTAGGTGTAGGTGAATCATGCTCTGACCTAGCCTCCAATCTGCCACGGCTTTCTTCGTTTAGTTTGTGCATCTCTTGTATGTTATGTAGGTGTGGGTACGATTCTTCCTGGCTGGGATCCTGACTAGAACTCTGTGGTGTTGCCCTTGAAGTCCGAGACGGCGCCGAGGTGCTCTGCTCGCTATTTTCGTGGCCGGCCTGGCCATTGGTGAACTTTGCCTTTTTCCTCCAACCACGTTCTCTGGGTTTCTGGCCGTGAGAGTAATAAAATTTTGATCTGTGTTCTCGCTTAGCTTCAAACTTCTTGACGATGTCATCCGCTGCGTCTTTTAAAAGCCCAAAAAGTGTCCCAACGCCATAGTGGATCATGACTGTTTCTAATGCTGCTGCAACTATCCCAGCGGTGAAGTTTTCGGAATTTATCGTGTGATATATATCGTATTCAAATTGCAATGGATAGCCGGGAAGTATAGGAAACTTTGGGACTGGTGCTGCGGAATTTCTACTGCGGAGATTCCTCGCCAAGCAAGCCCGGTGAATTCGGATGATGATGCCCTCAGTTGTTGACACAGCGGTGAACACCCGGACTTTTTCGAAAAACTTTGCCAAGTGCTTTGGCCCGGCTTCGTTGAAGAACTCGTACATGTTGTGCAGAGATTGGCTCGCACTGTTTAGTGCTTGGTACTGAGAGACTGGCTCAAGAAAAGTCTTCCACGAGTTCTTTGATTCGATCATGAAGAAGTGAAAGGCGCGAAGTTGCTGAGCATTGGCTTTGCCTTCGTAACACATGACATTTTGGAGCGGTTCCGGGAGATACTCGAAACTCCCGGCGTCCATCAAAGTGGTCGTGCGAAATGCGATAGCAATGTCGGGTTTTGCCATCGGGAGATGTCTGCCATCTGTTTCCATGAGTGCCCGGGTTGGCATCGGCGGGCAAGTCCACGTCCTTTCGACTGCAAAGTCTAAAACCCCATCGTTACCGTAAATGAGGCGGTGTCGATCTACCATCGACATCATGACGGTTCGCTGAAAAACAAACTCCTGGGGATCGACTCTGCACTTCTGCAAATCATCGTTCCATCTCTTGTTCTCATCAAACTCGTTTTCTGGGCCAGTCTGGGGTTGCAACATCGGGATCTCTTGACGGAGAGGGTCAGTTGTGGAATTCCAATTCACATTCCGTTTGTTAAGGCCGTTCTGTTGGTCTGGCTCCTTGACGAGCCGGCCTGCCGAGGAACCCATGGATGGATCCGCCAGCACCTGCCGGAGGACTTCCAAAGTGGTTTCGCTAAGGGGAGGTAGATAGCCAATGCGCTTATAGTACAAGCTCGACGTCTCCGTGCAGGACGATGTAGATTGGGGTGTCAGAGAACGCCGTGGGAGACGTTCTATAACAAGATCTGGATCCGCGTCAGGGATAGTCGTGGGAGGATCGACAAGTGAGTCGCTGTCCAACGAACTCTGCACCTGGTTCTCCGCAACCGGTGCAGCTCTCGTCAGCGTTGTCGTCGTCGTATCAAGGGAATGATGCTTGTCCTCTCCCGGTGCAGGCCCTCCAAGAGCAGATTTACGGCCCTTCGACCTCTTTTGTCGATTTTGCTTCTCAAACTCTTCAAGGTCGTTTTTACTGAACTCGGGAGCTGCTTGAGCTCTTGTGTGACGAGCTACAGGTCTTCTCAGGGCCACGCCAACACAAGTCAGAAGCTGGAATTGACAACCAAACGATCTTGGTGCTAGCAAGTAACTCACCCGCTACTCCGTCGTCGCATCCTGCCAGGTAAGCAAAGTGAAAGGGCAGGCTGAGTTATCACTGCCCCATTTTCCAACGTGGAGGGAACAATGAGGAGATCACCAGCCCACCTGGTAACGAGTCCTATGGGGCGGCTCGGGGCACGCGGGGACCCCTTCCCACCCTGTCAACTCACCGGCTGCAGTGTTCCCACACCCTCACAAGATATCGAGGAACCAACGGTTGCAGTATCCCCACACCCTCATGGGATGCGAGTGAACAATTGGTTCTGCCTTATAACCTGTCCTGCTTCTTACCCCCTACGACTTCTGAGCTCACCGCAATGGTCCTTGGCTGTGGGGGACCCATTATTGGCCTCCTCAGGTCACAGAACAGGAGCTTCGCTTGTGGAGCTCCCAGCGTGGAATGAATCAGCGGAACAGCGACACACCAGGAGCAGTGTCAATCACGGACAGCATCAGTTCCGTTAGAAAGTCGATTCTATCGGGCTGATCGCACAATTCTATAATTTCATGCGATAAGCAGCACTCGCATCCATGCAATTTCCCCCACACGCCAGCGATCCGCGCCTTATGCATGCACGCGCAGCAGGCGCAAGGAGAGAGGAACAAAACACAAGGGGGTATTTCCATGACAGGTCCCAGTCCCAAGTCCATCCCGCCAAACAAAACAAATGAGCAAACAACAATTTGCCTGAGAACAACCTCCCAAAGACAAAAATCAAGTGGTATCTTCGAGGCCGTGACACCTATGACCGTGCTCGGTGGATGACGCTCAACACCTTCCCGCTCAAAAACAAAACACACTTTTGTCCGTGAGAAGCAATTAGCCCTTCCTCATACCTTTCCCGAGCAAGTCCCGACCAACCCGTCCACTTTCCTAGACACAAGATCCATCCATCCGGCACTCACGTGGGCTTCCTGAACAACCTCTTAGTGCCCCCCACCCTTCCCAATTCGCCGAATTTTCCGCTCCCATGGCCTTGGTCTCTCGGCGGGGCAGCCGAGCCACTACTAACGGCCCGAACCTTTTCCTTGATGCTTTCGACCCAGTCCAGGCTCTCCTGGGGGATGTCCTTCCTCATGCTCCTGGGTCCTGCCATGCCAAGCGAGCTGTCCTCCTCGTCCCAGCTTAGTCGCGAGCTCGATCGTGACCGGCCGGTGCTGCCTGATCCTGAGGATGGCGGCTCTGAGGCCCGTTGATTACCATAAGCAAGCGGGGTCGCAGGCAGTCTGGGGCCCAAGAGGTCTTCTCCTCCACTGGGCTGTCGCTTCTTCTTGACATAGATAGGGCTAGTTGAGTCGAGGGCCGAGCCCGGGCGGCTAGGCGGGCTGGGACGGACAGAGGGGCTGGCTGATGGTCGTCGAGTGCTGAGCGCGCTGGAGGATCGGGGAATATCTCTCACCTCCACCTTACTTTCACTCCCTCGGTGCGATCGTCGACCATGGTGAATAGCATATTCTTTGAGATATTCTCCCAAGTCAGCCCACCCTCCCCCTACACGGACCATGACTCTTTCACCATTTTCGCCGACGCAGCGGATGAAAAGTTTGATCGGGGCCTCCCCATTCGCTCGAGACAGATGGTATAGCTTGATGTCTTGATTCCCACGCTGGTGTCGTGGTCGAGGAGCCGGTGCAAGCATGAAAGATGGGGTGCTGGCTCGCGATGACATGCTGGCCCGAGAGGACATGCTGGATTTGCTGCGAACAGTCCTGTCTGCCGTTGGTCTTGGCTTGGAGTACGGTAGCTGTAGATCCGGGGGGTTAAGATGGTTGACGGTGGGGCGTGAGCCAAGCTGGATTTTGGCCGGGATATTCTCCAAGATTTGGCTAATCTGCTTGCGCATGTGGTCATCCTCGCCATTCGCCTGGCTCAGCATGATGGGGCTGCCGAGCTCCTCCGCGTTACTGTTGAAGGATGAGTCCAGCGAATTGTCCTCTGAGCTCTCGTCCTCGGGGTACTCAAGGACTGGCGGCATGTCTCCCACAGGCATCGATGTTGATCTTGTTTCTCTCGGAGGAGTACGGGGAGAGGCGCGAGCCCCATTTACTGGTAACAGGTCTGGAGTCTGTGATGGATCTCTAGGCTGGGCGCGAACGACAGTCGAGGCGTCTGAAACAGCAGTACCTGGCCGGTGGTTCTCGTCGAAGCCAAGCGCGTGAGCGCCATTGTCCAATGACAGGCGATCAGCGTCGAGGTCGTCGAAGTCCAACGCCGACTCGTCAGCAACGTGGCCGGCGGTGCTCCGTGTCGAGCCTCGGTCATTTGTGATAGAAATGATCGGAGATCTGCTTAATGCATCAGAGGGCTCCACACTTGATATCGGCCGATCAGCGTCGTCTATGCCATCATCTCTGTAGCACTGGGATCTGGACCCATCGGGATGATCAACACGTATGATCGGACCCGGCGTGGCGGGCTCTTCCGCCACAATTTCTGTTGCGCTTTTTCCAGTTCCAGCTGAGTTTGCCTCTTTCTGCGAGGCTGCAACTTGTTCATCTCGAAGCCATTTCTCATACGCCGCGGTCCATTCCGCGCATTGGCGCTCCACAACCTCCATTCGGTCAAGCCACTCGTCCGGAAGTGTATCATCCCGGCCCTCAAGGTTGTCAAGCATGTAGTCGAGTGTGCGCGCAGCTGTTGAGACTTTCTTTTCTAGTAATAGCTTCGTGACTTCGTAGTTGTGTTGGGACGGCGTCTCGTCGGAGTTGAGCTCCAGCTGTGGGTCCTGCACCTGAGCTTTCGACCCTTGCTCAATGATGTCCCAGGCTGACTTGAGCGCAGCCTCAGCCTCAGCAAGAGAAGATGTCCACAGGGGAACGCGTCGAAGAACGCCAAGTCGCGTGCTCCATGCGTTCATAAGTCTTAAAAGCCTGGAAAGATTAGGCAATGCCTGCACGACCGTTGCCGTGATCACGGCCGTGAGGTCATCCATTTTCACATAGGATGAAAGCGAGCTCATCCCAAAATGACGGTCGAAGGTGGGGCTTGCCGGAGTCCCGGGTCGAGAGAGAGGCATGATATGGTTGTGCAGCACATGCTGCTTGATGTCCTCGATTTCGAGCTTGTCGAGCTCCTGCTGTATCTGTGCAATGCGCGTTTCGTACCGCGTTATTTCTGATTCCAGCAGGCTCCCGTTGTATATCTGCTTGGGGGCCGCAGCATCGTTCTCGGGCGCGGGTTCGACAGACGAACCGGCCCTGCCGCGCGACTGAAGCTCGTCGGGAGTGGAACTCGGCGCATGGAAGCCGAGGCCCCCCTCTGTGGGCCAGGGCCAGTCTCGCAGCTCATCGAGCCATTCGTAAATATTTTTCGAGGCGACGGCGGCCCGCAGTGCAAAGCTCTGTTCACTGGGTGTCGCGACGTCCATGCATGCCTTGAGCGGGCCGCTAGGCGCACGAAAAGTGTCGATCGCGTTCATTGGGGAAAGGCGGGTTATGAAATCGTCGGAATGTTGGCGCTGGTGCTTGGGGGACTGAGGTGTCGAGTGATACTGTCGACTCGAAGGCAGCAAGCGGGCCCCCAGCGGCGGAAATATCGAAGGTTCGGTCATGTTTGCGGTCTCGTCAAATTCGTCAGAGAGAGTGATCAAACGTGTGGTCGTTGCAGTGGTCGGTCACAGGAGACATGGCCCTGTGTTGGGTGTTCCAGCCTTTATGACCCGGTAAATAAAGGATTGACAGCGAATGGTCGAGTAAAGCCCATAGTTGAGGCTCAAAGGAGTGTTTGGGAGAGTCTGATGGAACAGGTGAGCTGAAGAGCCGTTGCCTGTCCCAGCTGCCGTCAGACTGTGCAACTCGGCGTGGATTGGATGTTCCAAAGGCGGGTAGTGGATGGCGCGCAGAAGGTGACAGAAAGATGACCGGGCGGCTCGGGGGCCAGGGGCGAGACCGACGGCGGAGACGGGCGGACAGGCACAGGAGCAGCTGCGGCCACACGGAGCAAAGCACGGCGACTGTCGGTTCGTTGTACAGCGGGGCAGAAGGAGGGTTCGGCCACGGCGGTTGATAGGGTCGTGAGGCACGAGAGGCCGCAGGGTCTGGAAGCCGGATGCAGGGGGATGGGCCAGAGTTGGCACAGAGAGGGGCGTGTGGATGTTGGACGTAATACCGTGCAGTGCGATGCAGACGTGATGCGATGCCGATGCAGATGCGGATGCGGATGCAGGTGCAGATGCAGATGAAGTCGGTGCAAGGAGTCGGTGATGAACTGGCCTGCCTGGGTGAAAAGAAGGTGCGGTCTAAAAGAGAGACAGATTATGGGGAGGATGTCTAGCTAGAGATGAGGTGCTTTGCTCTCTCTGCTCTGACGAACAGTGCCCAGGGCCCAGGCACGAGACAAGAAGTGGGGGCTGGGGAGGTCTGGATGTGAGACACGGGCGCAGATCAGAAACGAGCGGCTGGATATGTTTTGTGTGTATGTGTGTGTGTGTGTGTGTGTGTGTGTGTGTGTTGTAAGACACACGAGAGAATAGAAGGGAGCGAGCTATAGCGATAGGTTGAGAGACAGACACGCAGGTCAGGAAGAGACAAGAGAGAGAGAGCTGAGGTGGGCGACGTGAGAGATGATTCGTCTCCCGAGGCGATGCGAGCTTCGCGCCCATCCTGGTCGAGTTATGCAAGCCATGCAAGCCCACCGGCAGCTGTCAAGCAGTCCTACCTCCTACCTCCTACCTCCCACCCTCTCACCATCCAACCTGCAGACAAAGCTCCAGAAAGAGGAAAGATGACAGGCCAGGGCAGGGCAGGGCAGGCCCAGAAGTCGCGACGGGGTGGCACTCTGGAACGGGTAAGCTCAAGGAACAGGGGCAGGGCGTTGGACAGGGATGGCACGTGTCACCATTGCAACCTCGCGACCTGGACGCGGGTCCACCTGGGCAGCCCTGGCACCTGGTGGCTCCCCCTCAGTGTGGTTTATTGAATGAGGGCGGGCCACAGTGGGAGATTTGATGGACCCTGAAATGGTAGTCGTTATTAAAAATAAGTACACCTTGCCGAGGTGACCGACACCTACCTACCACGGGCACAAGTAATTGTGAATTTTACACAGAAACATCTAACCCACCAGGCTCCTCTCATCTTTCCCCATCTCGTTCATGACGCCATGCATGGATGGACCGAGGGAGGGAGGCTGGTGTCATGGCACCGTGACGCTGCATATGGTGGCTCGGTCGACGCTTTGTTCATGCAAGACACACTGTGGTATTATGCAGCATGGACCGTGCACGCGCCGCTCTGGTCGACTGAGAAGGCCGCCATAGGTAAAATGCACCATAGGAGTGGGTACGGCCCCGCGGGTACCTTGGGCTCGCCCACGCCCTGCTCATCAGGCACCGTACCTGAAGCAGTGGGGAGGCGGCCGGCACGAGATCAGAGGTAAATTGGGGAGGCGGCCGGGTGGGCCACCGCGGTCCAGCGCTGTCATGAGCAAAAGGGTAAGAAAAGGGAACCCACTTGTTCCAAAACACCCTCTCCGGGACGCAATTAGAAACAAAACCACGCGGGAACACGAGCACACCAGCAGATGACGACGGACAGCGGACGGGGAGGGGAGGCAACCCCCCGCACACTCACCCACGCAACCCGGATCGTCGACTCATTATCAAGCGAACCACCACATCAGGAACCCCAAGCACCCCACAGGGCAATGCCATGGGCGTGGCTTTTCCGATCGGATCGAGACCCACTTGCATGGGAGGCCGTTTCGGAACACTTCGCTGCACCGGTTCCTGACCGATCCAACAGCCTCGTTGAACCAGTGCAATCAAGTCATTCACAAAAGGTATTGGGCTAAACTGACCCATGTGATCGGGTGTGGTCAAAGGTATCTCTATTTTTTTTCTATGCTGACCCAAGTCAACCATATCTCCTACCAATATCTGCTGGCTGCGCTCGCGCACAAGCCGTCTTTGCTGGGTGTTTTTCTTCTCCCCAGGCTATATCCCTGTGGTGCCCTCGTCTATAATAGTCCCCAAGTATATGTGGCCCCTGTCGTATAGCAGTCATGCTGATGCTGGTGCTGCTGAGACCAATGGTCTCATATTGATAACGTATAACTCCTCTCATGCTATCATGCGCGCCCGCCAGCCCTAGGACATTGACCTCAACGGCGTTGTGGATGATATCACCCGTCTCTGTTGAAGAGACTGGTATTGATGCAAGGGCATGTATTTTTCCACGTTGAAAATCGACAAGGCGTCGCACGTGGAGTATCGTCAAGACTGGCGTGATCTGCCCGGCCCACAACACGTCCCGCTCCGTCGCGAAATCGTGAATGCCGTGGGCCGTGCACACAGCAAGTTTTCGTCACCAGTGACGAGCTCAAGGTGCGATCTTGCGAGGGCTTGCTGCGTGGCCGGTCCGAAGCGGCAATTGACCGATGTGGCCGCCTGTCAGTCTCCTCAACGGACCGATAGACCCCGTTCAAGTCTGCGGGTACGTATCCCCGAGACTATCAAACGCCGTATTGGCATCAAACAGCCCCATGTTGAAGTTGTCCGTGTTGTTCATGCCCTCGCCAGGGAAATGCAGCCACTGGTCAAAATCAAGATTAAGGTTGCTCATGCCGGCGCCAGTGTCGCCAAGGTTCGTCCAGTCCATCCCGTTCATATCGGTCATCTCCACGTCCGCATGCGCGTGCTCCGAGGAGCCGCTTGCGGAAGGCGTCAGCCCGATGTCGCGCTCCGAGTGCGGCGGCGAGTCGCCCATGGTGACCGACTGCGGCGGCTGCTGCTGCGCCAGCCCGTCGATGCTCGGTGACGCGTTGGATGCTGCCGCCGCCGCCGCAAGATAGGCGTACTTGGAAGCCTCCATCTCCGCAGCCGTGACAACGGGCGGTACTACCTGGTCCGGCGGAGGCGTAGCCGGGCGCGCGAAAGGCGAGGCGGGCGTGGCGATCCTCATCTCAGACAGCGTTGTCGCCGTTGGCACACTGCTGGCAACTTCTGATGCCCCCCGCATGCGGTCCGGGTCGTGTATGGCTGCCTTCTTGAGCGCCGACTCCAGGAAGCCGGCCGCAAAGTCCGCCGCCGCGTAAATCTCGCGCAGCTTTACCATGACCTGCATGCACTGGTGGAATCCTCTCTGAGCCTCCTTGCGTCGCTCAAAGTCGGGATGCTTGTATTCGACCAGGTGTATTATCATTGCGGGCAGGACGACCGTGACCCCTGTGGTCGGGAGGTATTTCGCCAGGTGGTAGTAATACATCTCGGCTGCCATGCGTGTGATCTGTGTCGCCGCGTTCTTGACCTTGTCGCGCGACGCTTCCTGCACAGCTCTGGACGCCTGCGGCGGTTGGAGTGGCGACGTGGGCAAGAAAAGTGGGCGGTGAAGTGCCGAGGTTGTCGTCTGGTACACCATGTGCAACAGATTGCGCTGCACCGCGATGGTGGACCGTCCGTCTTGGATGTCGTACTGCACGAGTGGCCTGTGCTGGCACGACGGCGGGAGAGCAGTGGCCCAGGCCGCGAGCTCTCTGTCGACCTGTTCAACGGCCTCCAGGTTGTCCAGAGACTTATTCGGGAAGAGCATCATGGTGGTGTTGGTGCGCTCGGGTTGGAGCCTATCCCGGATAAGAACCGAGTACTGTGCCTTGAGCATGTGACTGATGAGCACACAGAGCTTAGCTTTCTGAACACACATCTCGGCGAGTTCTCTCTGCATCTCGGCGTTACGTATCACGGTACACTCAGGCGGCAGGAGGTTGTTGTCGTCGGGCAGGACATCGATCTCGAAGTCAGCCTCCTGTAGCATGGGCACATCGAAGTCCTCGTCCTTTATGCGGGTGGGCCGGCGCATGCCGAGCGCGATGAGGCGGTCGCGCATGAAACACGACCACCACATCCTCTTCCAGAGCCGCTGCTTGCGGGGGGGCATGGTGTTGTTGTTGTCCGGATTCCGGTGGAGGCCGATAGTGTGGGCAAGTGAGATAGCGACGCCCATCCAGTGCCAGGTGTCCTTCTGGTCATCGGGAGTCTCGTACCAGTATGTCATCAGCAGCAGCGCCTGGACGAGGACTAGCCTGTCGGAGTCGTAGTCAAAGTCGTAGAGCAACTAGACCCCAGAGTCAGCACCACTTAGCACGGCCCATACATCGCCGCGCGAGCGAGATGGGGGAGACTCACCCTGGCCCTTTGGAAGAACATCTTTCGAGCAACCTTGCGGACCGGGTACCCAGCCTGGGTCAGAACGCTCTTCTTGACGAAAGCTGAGCCCGCAAATAGGACAGCCTGGTAGAGGAGCAGGCTGATCTGGCCATCCTGGCCGTGACCAGCGTGTATCACATTCAGGAAGTCGAACAGCTCCAGGAGGGGCATGTAGGGGTGGACATATTCTACGTAGGCCTGCAGGAGGGCGTTCTGCAGGGCAGGCTCGGGTATGCTCAGGGCGCCCTTGCGCTGGAGGTAGGCGATCTCATCCTGGCCAATCCTGTCGGGCAGTGGTTTGACCCAGGGCGGCAGCAGTCCCAGGTCTGCATTGGATTCTTCAAACGAGCGGTTGGAAAAGAGCTGCACCGGATTCCAAGGGACCTGGCTGGGGTTGCCGAGACCGGGTCTTTGGACTGTTTCGTGTAAGCTTATGATCACGGGCAGGGTCTCGTGGACAGAAAATTGTGTTGTGGTCTGTGGACGTGTGCGCTTGGCATTTGCATGTGAAGATGACGGGCAGGACTCCTTGCAGGTTGCCTGGGTGGGGGTAAAAGTTGGGGGAATGATGAGGGCGAGGTTAGCGTGGGCAGGGTGGGATGAGCACAAACGCCAGGGTGAGCGATGAAAGAGCGGGTGAGCAACACACACGCACACACACACAACACACAACACACAACACACAACACACAAGCACAAGACTTACACAAGAGTGGAAGCTGGGCATCAGCACTCCCAAACATGCCCCCGACGCTCTCGAGTCCAGGCATTGAGGCTGCAGAGACATTACTCGGCCTCCTGAGATCTGCACTGGCGATATTGATCGGGCCAGCGCCGTTTGCGCCCCCTGTGTGGAGGTGCAGGGCCTCGGCTCCAGGCATGGCGCCCACCGAACCCCCTACCGAGCTCGCCGTCGTGGGGAGGTCCTTTCTCCTGCGCGAGCACACACTCTAAGGTCAGCACGGTCCCGTGTAGAGCCATCTCATCTTGCAGTTCCCAAACCTGTCAAAAATGCAACCCTGAGACAGTTTTTTCCCCCCTTCTTCTCCTTCTCCCTTCGTCACCTTCCCCGGGCGTGACCATGTGATCATAGTTTCACATGTGAATATGACGCACCCCTGGCTGCTGTCATATTCTTCTCACCCAGGGAACGGCCAGGAGAAGGAAAAGGGGACAAACATTGGGTTTCACAGCATGTGAAGAGGCTGAGAAGTTTGGACATGCACTGTCACTCACCTCCTTCGCCGGCTCGCCTGAACATGGCACTCGACATTGTCCCATTTGCAGTTCCCGCAAGGGTAGTTCTCGACCACGTCGCATCGCACCTTGCGCGCCCGGCAGGATGCACATGCCCGCGGCGCCCGTCGTTTGGCGACCTTGCCGGTCTTGTCATTCGTTTCCGCCGTTGAGCCCTTCCGGTTCTTTGGTTGGCCGCCCGCCGTTGAGGAGGCCTTTCTTGCCGTGTTGGCCGTGTTCTCGGTCCCGCCCGGCGTCGGGTGGTCTACCAGCCCGTCCCCAGGTGTCGAGGCCGCCTCGGAGCTGGTTGCCATTGTGTTCTGTGGTGGGAGTTTTGTTGTCGGGTAGGGCAGCAGCACTACGAGGAGTGCATCGGTTCGTAGGATTGGCGGCGTGTGCAACGGTTCCAATCTGGTGTGTACAAAGGGGCTCAGGTGGTGAACGGTTTCGGGCCTCTTTCTGTTTCTTCTCTTGTTCTTTTCAGCGTGTGGACGGCACGGACCGGTGCTGGTGGGTGGGTTGAGTCGTGTGGTTGATGCCAGGATCCCTCTTATTAGCAAGCATTGAAACGCCTTTGTTCAGCCTCGGAGCCGGTGACGACGGTATAAGCATTGGCAGGAGGGCGGGGCGGGCCACGGGGACAAAAACCAGACACGATGTGAAGCAATTGAGAACGAGGTCGAACCAGTCTCGCGCACGATGCGCGAGAGGAGTGGCCCTTGTTATTATAATTTCGAGCCCAAACCCGGGATCGTTCTTTCCTAACTCTCGTTGGACTTGGCCCGTTGCCAAAGTATCGGTACATCGTCCCACCCCTGCACGTCTAAGCTCGCTGCAAGTGTACGTACCGATCTATGCACAGCGCAGTTACTGTTGCAGCTCCGCCTGTCCGTTCCGCGGAGAGTGCCCGAATGTTGATTGTCTTTTCTGGACTTCTTGGTGCCATGCGCACACGCTCACTTGACCCTTTTGCTTCCATCTATCCATTCATCCATCCATCCATCCATCCATCCATCATCCCCATGCAGGGCGACCGACTGGGCTGGCAGGCAGGCAGGCAAGCTGGCTGACCAGGCGGGAAGGGCTACTGGTTAGACGAGGGTTGGCGATGTGAGGTCTTGTTGCCGCGTGGATCTACCGCGACTCTCCCTCAGGGTTCTTATTCGTTTCCGGCACGGCGACCTGGTCACATTCCATGGAATCTGGTTGCTATTACGAAGCCGGTGGGCTGCGGGAAGCGGGCTTCTGGACGGACCCATCTCCTCTTCCCCACGGGCGACGGAGCCCACACACACAGGACACACACGACCACGGCCAGCTTGCAGGCCTGGCGGGTGGGGACCTCGTCGTGGCCAAGACAATGGGGTTGTGGGGAGCCAGCGAGCCCACATGTTTGAAGCCAGTCTTGCCAGTTCTGCTAGTACTCCCAGAAATGCCCACAAAAAAATTGCTCACCGAACAACAAGGCTCGTTGCCTCTTCGCTGGCCTCGACTAGGCATGGTATGTCTACTGTGGGACATGCACAGTATGTATCTCCACCTGCGCATATCTTCACGTCTCCATCTTCACAAGCATCGAGCAAAGCCGTGCTGCTGCTGCTCCACTCCTGTGCGTCGGTCCTTGACATGCTAAACTCTAGACCGGCCAATGGTTCTTCCAAGAATTGGGATGGGCTAATAAGGATTTCCCACGATGTATTCGACTCGTCAGCTGTCTTGCGCCCTGAGAAATTGGACCCATGAATGATGATGCTCTCCTGTCCTAGTCTCAAAGCATCTGGGGAGGGGCCTTGACTCGAGTCGACCCTAGCCCCTAGCCCATCCGCTCCAGGTTCAGGTGTCTAGTAAGTCAGATGGCCCGGGCTGGGGCTTCCTGGGGCTTGACAGAAACGGTTGATTGGGCTTTGACTCGAGGGAAGAAGAAGAAGAGAGAAAAAAAAGAGAGCTGCATGGCGTCTGGCTTGTGATTATGTTTGCTGGCGGGCTGTGCGTCGTCGCACTATACCCCCCTCCCCCCAGAGAATTCTCATAGGGCAACCTCGTATGGGACAATATCCTAGGGGACAACCACCTGCCCTCTGAGGTACCTACGGAGTACCTCTAGCTTGCCTGCCTTGCCTGCCTTGCCTGCCTTGCCTGCCTTGCCTGCCTGCCCTGCCTGCATCCAATCCATCGCCTCGCTCGACGACACAGCGCGGCCGAGCGAGTGTGCTGCTACCACACCGTAGCTCTGACATGACTGACCGACACGCCTGGCATGTCAGCGAACAATAAGGCGCGCGGGTCTCGAGTCGGCAGGTGACGTTGCGCTTGACTTCATCATTGACGACACAACAGGAGCAATGCAGCGCAGAGGCCCATCAAACTTCGCAGCTAGAGGCAGCGTGAACAATGCATGGGCTGCGGTACAGGTACATGCCTACCAGGACGCTCGACGGGGTCCCAAGACGCGGGGCCGAGGGGCCAAGGATCGTCGTCAAAATGAAGTCAAGGGTTGATCAGAAAACCCAGGAAAATTCCAGGCAAAAAAAGCTTCCCACCTACCTAAAACCACAACGTCGTACCTCGTCGCATTCCTCTCAATGGCGAAGCTGCACCCCAACCCCGAAACGGCTGTCTGGCCCATGCAAGTCGGCAACTGTCGGGTTCTTGATGCCTCTCTCCTGGATTGCATACAGTAGCTGATGGCCCAGGCACGGTGCCAATCACAACAATCGTAACAATCCTTATCCACGACGGGGTACGACGACTCTTGTCCTGGATCTATCTTTTCGCACCATCGTCGACGGCGCATTTCGCACGCTAGGCTTGAAACAGGGTTGCCCGCACGCCAGGTTAGACGTGTTGTCTATTCGGGCAATGGGGACCGGCACTACCGAGCAGACCCATCGTGCGCCCGCTCTGTTGCATACCTTGTGGGCAATACTGTCCAAATATTCCCCTAACAAGAGCAAACGGCCCCATGCAGATGCTGCGAGATCTTCACCGCTGGCATCCTGCAATGTGGTCCCCTCCTCGTGTGTGCGCCGCCGACAATTGCTCTTTCATGCTCACGGCGGCCATCAGCGTCTTGGGCTTCCTAAGGGTTGTCACGCGCATTCGCCCAGTTGGCGAGGTTTCTTTTGGTGTCACCACAATTCGAGCCTCTGGGCGAGCTGGTGGGTTTGCCAAGAGGTGTGCCCAGGTCCCAGCCACTTGGGACAAGGCGCTTCCATAAACAAAGACTCTTGGGGGGTTGAATTTTTGATTTCCCTTGCTCTCCTGATGTGGCACTACCGAGCCAAGTACGAGGTCACGATACATGTGCACGAGGATAGGTGGTGATAATGCTGTTCCCTCGCGTGCCGACCAAGGTGGCTTGACAGAAAAGAAGCTCAATCTGGCCTCTGTCTCGCGCCCTTCGGCCTTTACATCTACCTCCTGCCCGCCCAGCGGCTCCACTTTCCGCCCAGATCAAGTCGCATCACGATTGCGCAAGCAGCGAGCGAGACGCGAGGGATGAGCCGCAAGGTTGTCCGCTCCTCCCGCCGGGCTCGCTCGATGTCCATCTGTGAGGTTCGCGGCGGTGCTGGAGGGATAGGGCCTCGTGCGGATCCGAGATATATTCGTGCCCTCCGACCATCATGTCCGACAAGCTTTCGAATCCTGGACAGGTTCGAGCCCTTTCGCCCGCTTTCCCAACTTGGTCCTGGTGAGCCCCCTCCTCCGACCATCCCCCCCCCCTTCCCCCAAATAAATTCTGCTCCACATCTCCGCAAAAGAGGGTGACCCGTGAACCCCAGGAGTTGGGGGCGGGAGTAGGACGGGGAAATGGGGTAATCGATAGCAGACCATTCTCCTTTGCTCCGTTGCTTTCCCATTTTCCGGGGTCGCCCGACGACATGCTTAATTGGCCCTGGGGGAGGGTGCCACGGTGCCCAGGCACAAAGCGTCCCTCGGCTGGGTGGGTTGCAGCAAGCAGCCACACCAAATCTGCCTTCGGAAGTTGACCGAGCGTGTCGCGGCTACGACAGGCATTGAAATGCTGGGTCACAGATTTTTCCCATATTGTTTGACATGCCACACAATTAGTCACCTGCGTGGAGGGCATTGGTGGTTGCCCAGAGCGATCGTCAAGTATCTAGACACCCATCCTACCCCGGATTTTTCTCCTGACACCTGCGGGAATCTGGCGGGGTCTGGGGTTGGGCAGTTGGTCTGTCTATCTCCACCCTACGCACTCCTCACGCGATGACAGCGTCGTCAGGCCATCCAGATCGACGACGGGGGCCCAGATCTTTCACATCCATGTTCCTATAACCTACTACATTTTCATGTTTACCTCATCATTCTTGTCCTGTGTGTCAAGACTCCATCCCATGTGGGAATGCCATCGCATGCTGGCAACTGGGACAAGGTCACAGCTGAGTCCTACCTACAAGCCACTGCCGTGCATCCAGCTTCAGCAAGTACCTGGACCTGGTCACCATGATCGAGGCGCTGTCACATTGGCTTCCATGTATGACCCTGGTCTAACAGTTACCTGGCACAGTATTCATTGGAGAACAGCGTTGTCAGCAACGACCGCACCTTGATGAAAGCGACGGCGCCCTCGTTAGGCTTATTCGGCATGGGGCATCCTAGCCAAATGCGCCAGCATCCGAAGGCTGAGGACTCCCCATCGTATCACCAATCATCTTACCTGGCATCTTGTCACCTTTTGTGAGTGAAGGCTACACGACGACAGACGCTTGATCCCCCAGTCTCTAGATTGGACCACCAGGCTTTGTTCCTTTGTCGCCTTAGGCGCACCTGAGCGGCAGTTATCAACCACGCGACCGTCCTAGCACTTGAGCTTACTCACACAGCCCGCTACGGCGACTTCGGAACCTCTCGGAGCCGCTCCCGCCTCGCGCAGACGGTCTAACCAGCGGCGCCATGTCTCGAAAGTGGCCGTGCCGGCCGAGCTGCCGCTTTAGAAGCCCATGGTCTATCCCCAGGGCGCCTAGCCAGATCCGTCGGTGACACACCATCACTCGCTCGCTACAGGTCCTGTTGGGATCGTAGCTTGCAGCAATGGCCGCAACAGCCGGAGCAGAATCATGTTGACAGGCAGGAGCACCTTATGCTTCAGACCTGGGCAGAGCGCCCATAGCTTGGAGCTTCTAGCTCACGGCCACAGCTGGGGTAGCTCCAGGCACAGACTGGCGGAGCATCGATGACACCAACGAACAACGCTGACGGGCAGCGCTCAGAAGCTCTTGTCCGCAAACGAACAAATCTTACCACGTACCTCTTGCACATAGCGAGAGGTTGAGTAGACCGAGACAGCCAGCATGTGCCCATCACACCTAGATGAGGCCGGCCGCATCATGTTGTACTTACAGTCAGTGGGATGGTCCGAGAGGCGAGCCTCGTCGACAGGCAACAATTCGATGCGTTCGAGCCCTCCTCGCTCCCGGGCCTCTGTCAGACTCTGGACTTTGCCACGTTCGCACCTGGGAGTACTCAACTCAACATTTCGCATGTGCTCTACCACGTTGCGTTGGAATCCGTAACGGGAGGCGGCGACAAGCTACAACCACCCCCCTGGCGCGCAGAGTGCGCCAGTCTCCTTGACGTTGACGGTGTTGCCCGAGGGCCTCCCCTTCAAAGTCGTCATGTGCCTCTTAAGTCCCTTTTGTGATGACGATACCACTTTTGTACCAAGCTCACTCTGTGACTGAGCACAACACTGTGATTGTGTTGCCCGCGGTTGACCCGCACGGTCGACCACGAGGCAATGTCCATCAGCCCAACTACCTCTAGACAAGCATAGGTCTGACTAAAACATGAAAATCAGAGAGCAAAAGGTACATCTCAACACCCGGGGGGGGAGCAAAAATCAAAAACATACAGCACCGGGTATTCGCTGGTCGTCACCGACCCAACTACTAATCCGGCGATCACAGACTTGACTATGGGAGAGCGGACGGGATCCCGTACTTTCCTGTATCTATGGCCGTATGTAGAAGACGTGTTTTGTCTATGCCATATAAACGGGATACTAATAGCTTCTTGGACAAGCCTAATATTACCTTTGCCTTGTTGATGCGATGTGGTTGAGTGTCAACGGTTCAGGTATCACTTGATCGGCAGGACAAGTTCCTATCGTCAGATCCAGCGAATTAACTCGAATAGTGGTAGCATTATATGTCGCGAATTTGGGAGCCAGAAATCGGGGGGTGGGGGCCTTCAGCCTCTGGGCCAAAGATTCGGCTCACCACCGAGCAGTAGCAAATAGACAACTCTCACCTAGATGCCGTACGGCTGTTGAGGAACTCGAAAGCTTGGGGCAATTGGGTTGAACACCAAGAACCATCAGGCTGAGGCGCTCCATGTGACCTTAATAATAACAGATGCACATTCGGAGAATTGCAGTATACTACGTGGTTATGTGTATATGAGTCTTCAGTAGTTGGTAAGTTTAAAGATGCGAAGAGTCTGGCCAGAATTGGAAGATGCGGCCAAGATACTCCGTCAATTGTAGCCGGCATGCGCCACTTATTACTAGAGAACGGATATTTTCAGGGTAAAAAACGGATGGTATAGGGCAACTAAAATAAGTCTATAATTAAATTATTAACTTAATACTAATAAGAATAATATTAATTTATATATATTAAAAATCCTTAAAATTTCTATTTTATTCTTATATATAATTTAACTTTATAGTAATTAGTATAATATTAATATTTAATAAATAGTAGTATACTTTGAATTTTCTAAAAATATTTTATATTATACTTTTAGTTTTAACTTAAAATTAGATTTTCTTCTAAGTAAAATATATAATACTTTAATATACTATAAGAAATAAAGAATTTATATATATATTTTTTATAATTATAACTTTATTAGAACCTAAGTTATAACCTTATGAAATAAATATTATTTATTAGATAAAGCCTTAAATAAAAATATAAAACTAATTTTAAATAACTTTAAATCTTATATACTTAATTACTTAAAAAAGGTATTAATATGAAATTAGAAAGATATATATATATATATATTAATAAATACTTTTAAAATTTAAAAAAAGGGGATTCTACCCTGTACTATCCGTTTTTTGCCCTGCGAATATCCGTTCTCTATTACTATAAGAATGCATTGTATAAGACGCACCGCCCAAAACATCACCTGGCCAATTTTGCAGCTCTTTGGACATATTATCCTAGGCGTCTTGAATGTGGCTCTAAATACTTCTTGGAAGAGCACCAGCTCGTGCTACGTAAGCACTTTTCTGTGAGGAAGTCAAAAGGCTTTCGGGAAATGACTACGATGATCTAAGATATAGTTTGATGAAATGGTCCTTGTAACCGCTGGAGAATTGGAGCTCACCAATACGTTAACATCAAACCATACTCTCTTCAGTTGGCATTGTTTAGTGATCCCAGACCATGTGGGAAGACTGAAGTAACTGGACAAAAGTGCTATTAGAGGAATATAGATTCCTTCAACCACAACGCTCAACATTGACTATATGTGAATGGAGAGCTTATGGTAAGCTTTAGATTCAGCTCTAGCCTTTGGTTCTGCTTATGATAATAAGCCGTACTGGATGTCTCTAAATACGAGCATCACTACGGTTACCCGGGGTGCCAGCACCGGGGATGAATGACGCCAACCAACTCCAGTATCTCAGTGATGTTAGAAGAGCAATGTACTTGCAATCAAATTGGTATGAGGATATACCCCGTATTTTAAGAGCCAAGACATGCCTAGGGACCTCGTGCTCCGTCTGTATCTCATTTTTGAGGCTTGCCACGGGAGGAATTGATAGGAATCAATGGGCAGAATCCTAGTCATGGTCTGGTATCAAAGCGGTTCCCGAGTGAAAACTACTTTCATTGTATAACAAAGTCGTTAAATACCGCTTCCCTGTTCCCACCAGTAGCAAAGATCACCAGGACAGGCCCAGTAAACTCTCTTGCATGGAGGGACTGGGCGTCTATACCACCCAGCTCGGCCCAAATGCCCCCTGCCGCCAAGCCGTCATGATAGAAGAAGATATATTTGTCTGGGAAAGCAGCAATTTTTAAGCCCAGCCTGGTGATACTCGAGGAGACCTTTTGGCTTTGGCAACCATGGCTTTCGGAGTCAGATATATCCAACAGTACCTGTGAAGCGCCTGAGTTGTATGCGATGGACGCGTAGCGAAGATGATCTTTGTATAGCACTAGCCCAGCTATAAGATCTTCCGATCCCTCACTTTGACCAGCAAGTTCCAGTATAGTCGTTGCCACACATTTCATCGACCTCTGCCTCTTCCCGATAAAGGTGAACGTGCCCGTCGATGAAGATAGAACGTTCGGTGTTGGGCGTAAGGAGATCAGGCCTCTGCTCTCCTTGCTCAAACGATAGTGTGCCAGAATCGCATTGCGTACGTAACAGAACTCATTCCGGTTATCATGAGAGGCTGTGTGCTTTGGGCCATTTCCAAAGATGGAATGTCGACAGAACTTCATGGCAGGTTGAGAAATACTTGGCCAGCCTCCTTCCGGCCAATCAACGGTAGTGAGGAACGTCTCACGGCCGAGCGGCTGACCTGGCTGGTTCCTCACCCCAAGTACGGCCGCCCACCAACTCCCATATTCGTCTTGGAACAAATCACCATGTCCCACATTCTGTATGTATTCGTCCTTGCCGTCTGCGGTCAAGATCGGGTTACCCGCGAAAGATTCATAAGGTCCAGCCACGTTCCGAGACCTTGCGATGCTGAGCAAGTGATGCTCAAATGTGCCGCCTTCAGCGACGAGAAGGTAATACCACGTTCCTTTTTTATAGATGTGAGGGCCCTCGGTATCATAACGCGCATAGCCGCCCCAGATCTCACTAGGCTCGCTCAAAGGCTTGCCCGAAGCCACGTCGATCTCGAATTGTTTGATGGTGCAACTTGGTTGCTTCAAGCGGCTCATTTGCCAGGAGCCTGAGACGTAGGCGCGTCCATCTTCGTCAAAGAACAGGTCCGGGTCGATGCCTTGGAACGGGAAAAACAACGGATCGGACCAGGTGCCCGACTCAACGTCCTTGCAGCTGATTATGAGGTTTTCCTAACGCCAGGCATCTTCATGGTGGAAACAGTTTGTACAGACAATATAGAATATTCCGCGGTGGTGGCGGATAGTTGGCGCAAACAACCCGGCACTAGCCACCATTGAATGGCCAGTGTCGAGGGGAAACGATCTTGCTGTTGCCTGGCTGAGATCCAGCTGACTTGGCCTATTGATTGCGTGATCTGAGTCTAATGAGCTCACGTCCCACGGGTTTGTTGGAGCAAATGATGACTGACCTATTATTGTCCAATCTTGCAGGTTGGTAGAATAGTAGATTGGCAACTGTGCATGCGATTAGCCCTCAATCGCCAGTAGGCATTGTGGCTCTAGCGGCTAAGGGATCCCTACTCCAGGAAAGATATGAAAGCTGGAAGTGACCAGGTAAAATCCATCTCCAACGCGTACGACCGATGGATCTGGCGCAAAGCCTGGTATGATTGGATTGCGGTACATTATTTGAGCGTTCATAGCCGATCCGTCGTTGCTCCGCATCCCGCCTTGCAGAAGCTAGCTCAGTTGAATTTGAGCAACGGTTACTAGGACAACTTGCGTCGAGCCATCCCATGTCAGCGTTTTCGGGCAAGTAGAATGATGGGAGGGCGGTCGCTAGGCACGAGGGGAAAATATCAGATGCTGACCTACTTTTGGAACATGAACCATCGGTGGAGGTAGTTAAGTGTGCGGTGCTTCTCAGGAATGGTCTTTGAGTAGGGGAGACGTATGGGAGAGAAATAGAAGGAGAAATCGCCTTTACTCTTGTCCATACGCACTTTTCGCCGAGTTGGATTTCCTGGCTCGTGATGTACCGAATGGCACTGGGCGGATCATGGCCTAGATTGTATTTGCCCGGACAATTCGCCGGCTGATTAGACGCCACCATGAACCGCGGAGCCAAGCCAGTATCGTATTTATGATGCATAGTCGACACTCAATTCCGCCGAGACTCTTGAGTTCAGGCTGGCCAGAATGTCAAGCAGCGATGTGAAGAGGGACTTGGACCGATCCACGATGGATGGATTAGTCACGTTGTTCAGGACTTGTAGGAGACTCATGCCGACCTGACGCAATTTTTCGACCTGCATGTATTAGCAGAGCCCGAGGGGAGAATAGCTGGTAGTAGTTTAAGATGGCAATCAGACGACTTACACAAGGCTCTCCATTTGCTTGAAGGGCCTCGAAGGGCACACCCGTTGCAGCATTGAGCAGGTCGCTTGCAATTTCGGTCTTGCGGAAGGCCAACATAGTTTCGTCTTCTGAAAATCCCAACAGCGAGGACAGGCCGTGTTCGGAACACCTTTGCATGAGGATCAACCGCAGGCAATGGAATGTCACTACCAGATTGGCTCTCTGCGTCCAGAACGCACGTCTTCGAGACCTTTCGGAGCGATCGTCAGGCGCATTTACCGATATGGGGTCTCTCAGCCAAGTTGGCAAATCATCTAGGACGCGGCTGAACGACATATAAGAGTCTGTGATTGCGGCTTTTGTCAGACCGCTTGCGGGTACGTCAAGGTTGAATCTAGAATGCACGTGAACAAGAATCTGAATGTCAACAATTACATCCGACGCTGTCGACCACATTCTTTGGCATATTTTGAAGCCCTCGCATAGTTGCTGCTCGAAATCTGGCGAATCTGGATTTCTTGGTGCATCGATGAGTTGCGTCTGCTGCTGCCCGTAGACCTCAGTCGTGATGGGGGAACCCAGCAGGATTTGATGGAGCGCAATGGGCACGTTGTTGAGAATTGACGCTGACTTGTCCCCACTGTGCAAGTGCCAGAAAACATTTCTCAAGATCTGGCCTTCCACGGCATCTACGCTTTGAATGTGGCCTCGTCAAACAGGCGCATTTCTTGTGCAAGCCGAAGAGCCCCGCCCATCACATGCCACGAGGCCCTGGTCTTTCCCAGTGCGTACAGTGCATTTGCTTGGTAGTATCGGATCACAATCGAGCTGGATTCAGGCGCCTGGATGTCGAAATCCTGATAGCAAGCCAGCATGTTCCGGGATGCTTGCAGCAATGGCCATGCGAGTGAATTCCCAGCTTGCCAGGCTGTGTCCGGTATAACACAGCAAGTTATGGAGCACAACGCTGTGAGCAGACAGAAGGTGCGCATTTCCAGAAGATTCAAATTTGTGTTGGCTGAAGTCTCTTCCCTGGATCCACGAAGGTTCTGTGTAGTTTTTGGCGATATCTAAGATGGTACCAGTTCAGATGCGAGTCTCACATGCAAGGGGAGAGAGTGGAAATATCCACTCCATGTACAAATCAATGCACTTTTGCATGACTTCACCCAGCGAGCACGTCGGCTCACTCATTTCGGCGAAGTGCACTAACTCGTCATAATTTCCCGGCTGCGAGGGACTGCATTGAAAGCCCGCCCGGCGCTGAGTTGTCTCGGAATTCGATCATAAAGAGGCGAAGGTTCGAGCAAGCGCCCTGCCAAAGTGTGTGTGGTTTGCGTCGTGCTGAGTCTGATGATTGGGTTGGCAGCGTCTGATGGACTTGTAGAAACGCCATAGCTAGATGCAGAGGCAGTCTCGGGCAAAGCCGTGATTGTGTCTTCTGCGAGAGACCCTGGATGGCTGCCGCGATTGCGTCTGAATCTTGGCCCTCGTTTCCTCGGGGTGTATTGTAGAGACATGGTATGTCTGCCGTCTCGCATGCGGAACATCGAGGCAAATGCGCATTGCACTACAGAAGCTCAGCTCCTGAACAATCTCGAGCGGAGACACTCAAGGCTCGTATCTCGTCACTACTAGCCTTCACTTTCCTCTGTCTGCAACCGTCGCAAGCTCTCTTGGCCATTTCGAGTAGTAGATATGTCGATTTCTGTCTTGAAAGTACTAAAGTACGTCCGCGATTTCGTACGAGGCGGTGCGGACCACGGAAGGAGAAATCGCCGCGGGGAATCGGCAAAACTTATGTCGATTAGGAGTCTGCCGAAAAGTTCGTTAGGGCCCATGCCGCGCGTTTCACGAATCAGTTCTACCCCTAAGGGCCAGATGCTCGACAATTCCTAGTCTAGTCTAAGCCCCTACCTAGTAACTTCCTTACTAAGCTACTTATATATATAACTATACCTATTTAGGTATTAATAGAGAAGTTACTTACTAGACTTAAAAGCTATTACTATCTTCTTAATTAAATATAGCTAGTTAAAGAGAAGAAGTTTTATATTATTACTACTATAAATTATAAGTTATTAAATTATATTATAGGTAAGTTAATTATAATATTATTAATTAAGTATATTTACCTATAAACTATTATAATAGAGCTTAAATCCTTTATTAGCTATATTAATAATAATATAAAGAAGAACTTTCTTCTACCTAATAGTCTTATAAAAGTTAAATACTTAATATTTATTATATTTTAAAGAATAAATAAATACTTTTTAAACTATATAATAGTAATTCTTTTAAACTAATTTTTAATTTCTCTATAAAGATAATTAATTAAACTTTAAATTAGTTAAAAGATATATTAATCTTACTATTAACTTAAAATATTTATAGAAAGTAGAAAGTTATATTATTAATAATAAAAACTTTTATATATAAATATTAATATAATAAAAGTAGTTAATTATTATCTTTATTTTTTTTAAATAGTTTAGATAACTTTTATTAAATATACCTAACTATAAATATATTAGTTTATAAAGCTATTAAAAGAGTATAAAAAGAAAAGTTTACTTAACTTATTAAACGTATACTAATAGAGACTTATATAAAATAAGATTATCTATATTTTAAAAAAAGAAAACCTTATATAAAAGTATTTTATATTAATATTTAAAAATAAGTATAATATTAAAAAAAGAAGTATAAGAAATAGTTTATATTCTTTAGCTATTTTAATATTATATATAATAAAAAAACTAATAAAGTAAAAGGTTTAAAAGAGAACTTTATAGTAATATAATACTACTATAAAAATATAAAGTAGCTTTAAAGTATACTATTTAAAGATTTAAAGCTTTATTAAAAGGTTTCTTAATAAGAATTAATACTTAGTAATAAAATTAATAGTTTAATATTATTATTATAAGATAAAAGTAGTAAGGAGAAGGAGAAGGAGAATAGAGCTATATAAATATATTTATAAAAGGATTTTAGTAACCTAGATTAAGTCTTTAAAACTAATAATTTATTACTAATTTTTAATATAACTTAGATTTCTCCTTTTTTAACTAGATAATAAACTTATAATACTATTAAGTATAATATTAATAATAAACTATTAATTATTCTTAATAAGCTTATAAAGTAAATAAAGTAGAAAAAAGAGCTTATAGAGTTTAAAAATATATTAGTTACTTTAATAAATATATAAGCTTACTACTTTTAAAAAAATAGTTAACTTAGTTAATATAATAATATAATAGTAATATTTTATATATATAAGGTAGAGAAGATTTTTTTTAAATATAAGAATATAGAATTATATATTTAATTTAACTAAGAATACTAAAATAATATTATAAGTAAATATATATAGTAATTAAAAGAAGAAAAAAGTAATATTAACTATAATAAAAAAGTTAGTAGAATAGATAGTAATTATTAAAAGCTACTTATTAATTTAAAGGTTATATTTAATATCTATATATATTTTACTTAAAATATATTATATTAGAATTTTAAAATCTATATTTTAAAACTTTAAATCTCCTTTAATTTATAACTTATTCTTATATTCTTATTTATTTTATAAATTAAGAAATATAAAAATATTATTTAAAAAGTAGAAAAGTTTAATATTTTTAGTTAAAACTAATAAAACTTTATAAATTTTAAAATATATTTAAACTTTAAATATTAAAACTTATATATCTCTTTAATATAATAATAAAATTTAATTTTAACTTTATTTTTATATATAAAAAAACTTAATTAATAATATTAAAACTTTTTTAAAGTTAAAAAATTTTAATTTAACTAAGAAATACTAAATATTAATACCTTTACTTATTATTATATTTTAAAGTTAAACTCTAAACCTTTAATTAACTATTTATTTATATTTAACTAATAAACTATTAATATAGTATACTACCTAGTAGGATAAATCACCTAGTAAGACACTTTTTACTAGTTTACTAACTTCTATTAACCCTAGTACCCACCTAGTATAGTTAATTTAATAAAAGTTAATACTAATTAGTACTAACTACTTTAAATTACTTATTTCTAATTAATTTAATTAATTTAAAGTAGTTAATATAAGTATAATATAAGTTTAAACTAGGTTACTTTTAATAAAAAATATATACTTTATACTAAATAATACTAACTATACTATTAAAAATATAGTTTACTATAAATTATTAAAATAAATATATTTATATTAATTAGTATTAACTAGACTAGATTTATTATAATATAGTTAGAATCTAATTTATTAAACCCTTCTTCCTCTTTCTTATATATTCTTATATTATACCTAATCTTACTATAGTTCCTATAGTATTATTTACTTAGTCTACTATAAACTACCTTCTCTATCCTACTACTTATTTTACTAGCTAGCTACTTCCTCTTTTATTTTTCCTTAATTATTACTTAGGAATCCTTAATAGTAAGTACTTCTTTAAGCTATACTTACCTCTTCTTAGCTCTCTTATACTTAGTAAATACTATATTAGTATCCTTAAGTATATAAACCTAATTCTCTAAAATTATAATTTTATATACTATTACCTATAAACCCTTTAATAACTAGTTAATAGCTAAAATAATTAGTATAGAGGAGCTTTTTTAATATACTAAGATTTTACCTTTAATAAAATTTAATTATTAAATAGTTTATTAAATATTAGATAGTATTTATAACTTTTATTTTTAGGGAGAGATAGAAAGAGATTAGTTTAGTATTTATAAGTAAATATTAAGCTTAAAAATAATAGAATCTAAGTTTTAAAGGGTAATTCTAGCTTTTCTAAATATAGCTTTAATATTCTTCTCTATAAAGATTTTATTATAAGTTATTTTAAATATAAGAAAGAACTTAGACTTAGTAATATAATTAATTAAAATCTAGATAAAGAAGTTAATCTAGTTATTATATATATACTTTAAAGATAAATATAATATAATATTTAATAGCTAGAGTATATAAGAAGAATATAGTAGTATATTAATTATAATAATATTATTTATTTTATAGTAATTCTTAAAATCTACTAATATATAGCTTTTATATTTATTTAAAATAAGTATTTAATATCTACCTTTTATCTATTATTTTATATACTTTTTAAAATACTAAGTCTATTTTAAACTAATTTAATTATTTATTTATTTATTTAAAGTAGGTTTAATAACCTAATTCTTTAGAGAACTTAATTTTATAGCTTAGCTTATAAGGTAGTAGGTTTTTTAGATAATTATAAATAGTAAAATATACTAACCTTTTATATTAATATATTTAATAGCTATTACCTATTCCTAGTTTCTAAGCTATACTAATTTAGCTTTTTTATATTTATTAATATATATAATAATTATTAATATAGCTAATATATCTATTATAAAGCTAGTTTTATTAAAGTTATATAGGTTATTATCTATAATTCTATACTTAGCTATTATATTATAGAGGAGCTTAAACTAGTTCTTAATAATTTCTAGATCTTTATAGAGTACTCTTTAATAATTATAGAGATAATTAAATTAGATCTTTAAGCTAGGTTATATATTTATAAAGTATTAAGTCTATTACTTACTAATAAACCTACTATTATATAATAATAGTATAAGGTTAGCTATATCTTTTATACTAGAGAGATATATTAAAAAACCTTATATATCTTAGTTAATAATATATTAAATAAGTACTTATTCTTTAATTAGCTTAAGTTTATAATTATTAATATATATTTTCTTATAATAAAGTTAATTATTTATTCTAGCTAATAATATACTATAAGGGATAGAAAAGATTTATATAGCTTTATATATACTTATAGGTTTTTTATAGTTTATTTTAGATTTCTTAATTACCTAAAGAGCTAGAATAATTTTATCTTCTTTTAAGTAAATTAGTATAGTAGATATTAATTTCTAGTATATTAAATAGTTAAATAGGTAGAGTAATATAAGACTAATATAAAAAATAAGGATATAATCTCTACTAAATATAAACCTACCTATTAAAACTTTAAGTTTTTAAACTTATACTATAACCTTACTACTACTTTAAATTAATTAAATTAATTAAAAATAAGTAATTTAAAGTAGTTAGTACTAATTAGTACTAACTTTTATTAAATTAACTATATTAGGTAGGTATTAGGGTTAATAAAAGTTAGTAAATTAGTAAAAAGTATCTTACTAGGTAATCTATCCTACTAGGTCTATCTTACTAGGTGGTGTACTATGTTAATATTTTTTATAAATAATATTACTATACTTTTCTTATTTTTTTAACTATAACTATTATAATTCTTTCTATAATAATTTAAATATATCTCTATTACTATTACTTTTTTTAATACTTTTAATTTTATTTAATAAACTATTAACTTTACTTTATAATAATAAGTATATAAAATAGTTTATTTAAAGCTTTATTAGCTATTCTTCTTTTCTTTTACTTTATTTAAACTAAATAAAAAGTTTTAAAATACTATATAAGTATAAATAAATCTAATCTACTTTTTAATATTATATTTAAATATAAAACTCTATATTATTTTTTATTTTTTTTAATAATTTAAATACTTATTTTATTATAATATAAAGTTAAATATAATAAAAGTTATATAACTTCTTTATATTAAATAGCTTCTTATCTCTTTCTTTTTAATTCTATAAATAATACTATATTAATAAAAATAGTATTAGAATACCTTTTTATAAATTAAATCTAATATCTATTAAATAAAATTTATTTAAAAAGATTATAAAGTTATATTTAAAAGCTTTAATTAGAAGTATTTTATTATTTATTAAATCTTTAATATTAATTAAAATATATATAAATAACTTATTACTTTTAACTATAATAAAATTATTTTATAATACTTACTTTTTCTAATTCCTTTACTTTACTTATTTAATAAAAAGTATATAGACTATAATATATATATTATTAATAGTATTAATATATTTATTAAAGTATATATTTTTCTTTTATAGCTTATATTATTTATTAAACTAATTTTAAAGCTTTAAGTATATTATTACTTTAACTAAAGTTTTAAAATACTTTAAATATTTTTATATAATTTTATTAATAGTTACCTAGTATAATAAAAAATAATAAGTATAATTTTACTAAACTTTATTATATATATAAATAAAAAGAAATACTATTAACTAATATACTATTATTAACTACTTTATATTTATAAAGAGTATATATTCTATTAGTTAAATAAGAAAGTTTTTAAAAATATCTTTAAATATTTAAAATATATAATAAACTATATTTTATTTTTATATAAAAAGTTATTTATTAACCTATTTATAACCTTAAGCTAAATTTCTTTTCTTTTATAATAATAATATTTATAAAAAACTATATTTAGTTTAAATATTAGTGTTTATATTTATAATAATATATTACTATATATAAAACTATTAATATATATAATTATTAAACTTATAGGAATAGGGGTAAGTGTAAGGTAATTACTTATAGGGTTACGTGACTAATCTATAAGTATATAGCGGAGGTTTAGCCTTCTACCTTCTAGGCATAGGCTCTTCCTCCTAATATACTAATTAAGTAATATAACTATAACCCTTATATATATATAAAACCTATACTAACACTAATTAGTGCTTACTTTAGATAGTAAGTATAGATAGTAAGGTATAAAAAGATAGATAACTACTTTAATAGCTAGATTTTTTATAAGTTTTTAGGTAAAGTAGCTATACTAACACTATAGGTTCTGCTAAATTTATTATAGTAGTAATACTATAATAAATTATATAATAATAATATAGCTAGATATATATTAATAGAGTTCTTATATTAGAATTATATAAGTATCTATTATACTTTAAAGAACTACTAAGTCTACTTAGACTTAAGATAAAGGTAGAACTTCTTATTACTAATCCCTCCTTCTATACTTCTAGTAAGTACCTTATAGAATACTATAGTTATCTATAAGACTTAAGATATATAGTATTCTCTTATTAATAAGCTTCTTCTTCTATATTTAGAATAATACCTAAGATAGATAATAAGCTATAACTTTATCCTTAAAGACTAGTAGTATAATAATAAATAATATATTTAACCTTATTAAACCCCTAATTTACCTAACTTTAATACTAGAATAAGCGTTTAAATATATTATAATAACTAATATACTACCTAGTAAAAAAATTTAGTTAGCCTACTAAAACTAGGCTAACTACTATTATAACTATAACTATAGACTATAGACTATAGCTATAGTAATACTCTATTCTACTCTATTCCCCTCTACTCCTACTTTTAACAGTACCTATACTAATAATATAATTATAGTACTAATAATACTAGTATAGCTAGATTTACCCTTAAATCCCCTTATACTACCTTTTATTAACCTATTTACCTTAATTACCTAAGAGAGTATAGCTTTTAATTTAATTACTAATTATAATACCCTCTTATAAGTTAATCTATAATAGTTTATATTTTACTTATAATTAAGTTAAATCTTATAATCTTAACTAATAGGGTAGTATACTTTTAATAAAGGATACTAATATAATATACCTCCTTATATAGGTTATATTCTATATTAAGGTATACTTTAAAATAGACTTTAATAAAGTCTATTATAAGTACTTTAAGGACTTTTAAAGATAGACTATAGAGATATTCTAAAATATTAATAAAGATATTTTAAAGGAACTTAAGAAGATACTTTAGGTAAAGTAAATCTATATTAAAGCTTATAATCTCCTATATATAACTATATTTATAAATATACTTACTACTTATTTATTCTTTAAAGAACCTAATAGTATAATACTATTCTTTTAAAATAAAGATAAACTTTATTATAGTAAGATAATTTATAGATCTTATAAAGACCTTTTAAAGAAGGGTACTATAAACTAACCTATTAATCTCTTAATTAATAGTAGTATTAAGGAGGAAGAAAGTACTACTAAACTACTTAGTCCCTTTAATAGTAAGCCTTCTACTCTATCTAATAATAGTAAAGGTACTTTTAAGAACCCTATTAACCTTAACTAACCTACTAGATAACCTAAGCTATATAATATATACTTTATATTTCTACTAGTAGAGATAAAGAACTTAATAATTAATATATAAATAATTATAAACTTTAATAAGTACTATAAGGATAAAGATATATATACTAGTAATCTATATAATATACTTAATAATAAAATAAAGTTATTCTTCACTATCTATAAGAATATAAGTATTAGCCTATACTAATTTAAGGTAGTATTCTTTTATATTTTAAAGGGAAGAGTAAAGACTTATTATATATAAAATATTAAGTAGGATAACTTATTTAGAATAGTATATCTAAAGATTAAAACTTATTTTAATAACTATATAAATTACTAGGACTACTATATAGACTAGACTATACTAATATTTATTAAGCTTTAGTAAGAGTACCCTAATAAGAACTATATATAAGTCCTTTAACTATTAATTAATAAGTTATCTATCTACTATTAAGCTCTTAAATATTAAACTTATAGTAATTAGCCTATATAAGATAATATACTATATATAATTAAGGGTATACTAGAGTTTACTATAGCTCTATTTAACCTACTATATTTAACTAAGTAGCTTTATTCTAGTTTATATACTTTAATTTAAGCTTATAAGAGTTAATAGCTAACTAGGTACTAAGCTTTTTATATAGGTAAAGTTAGTTATAATAAGGAGTATAAAGATAATAACTAGTACTTCTTAGACTATAAATACTATAGTAGCTATAGTAGCTATAGGTTTAGTAATAACTAAAGCTAAGGTAGCTTTTATAGTAATAGTAATTTCTATAGTAATAGCTTTAATAGTAGACTAAATAACTATAGTATATACTTCCTTAGTTATAGTAGATATAATAACTATAGTAATAGCTATAGAAACTAGTTAGATAGCTATAGTAACTACCTAAATAGTAATAGTTTTTAGAATAAGTACTATTTTATCTATAATAAAGAGGGCTATTAGTTAACTAAGTATATAGCTAAGGAGTACTAATATATATATAATTAGTACTTTATAGCTTAGTAAGATAAAGATAAATACCCTTTAGATACTAACTTTATAGCTTTTATTATTAATATAAAAGGCTTCTATATTAATAAGGTAGATAATAATAATAATAAAGACTTAATTAATCTTTAAAATAATAAAAATACTTAGTTCTTATAAGATTAAACCTTTAACTATAAGAATACTATATTTTTAATAGATTAAGTATTCCTTTACTCTATTAACCCTTCCCTTAAGGGAACTATAAGAATAAGTATAAGCTTAGTATAAGCTTTTATACTTAATAGCTATTATTCTTATTAGAGATTCTAAAGAATTATTCTAGATATAAGAGTAGCTAAATACTCTACTAGTAGCTATAACTAATTCCTTACTCTATAGAATATAGATCTATCTATAATACTAAATATATCTTATAATATAAAAGTATCTATTAAGTTTAACCTAAAACCTAATATTTTCTCTATTAATATAGTAACTATTTAGATACTAGTTAGTAAGATAGTATTCTATATTATAAAGATACTAACCCCTTTTCTACTCTATATTTAAAATATAATAGTACTAGATATCTTCCTTTAAAATACTACTAGTAAAGTAGTATATACTAAGAAGGATAATTTTAAGCTAATATTCCTAGTTATTTAGAAATAAGGATATCTATAGTTTATAGTAGAAGATATATAAGGTTAATACTAGATATTCTTTATAATAGCTAAACTATAATAGCTTTACTAATAGTTTAGATATCCCTCTATTAATTAACTCTCTTATCTTCTCTCTAATACTAGTTATTCTATTAAACTTTCTACTTTAGAAGTAATCTCTAAGTTCTATTATTATTATTAACTCTATAATTCTACTTCTAGAAGGTTTAAGTTTAACCTATAGAATAACTATAACTTTAACTATAAAGTTATTATTAATATTATATACCTAATTTTACTTCCTATTTTATATATTATTAATTTAGCAACCTCCTTTTAAAATAGATATTTCTTATCTTCTCTATCTATAAAAAATATATAAGAAACCCTATAGATAGTATAGATTAATATATACTTAGGATTACTAAACTACTTAGTCTATAATATAGAAACTAACTTTATATCTATAGAATTTAAAAGTACTATATAGATTATAAATATTACTTATAAGTAAGTATCTATAGAAGTATATTAGTTAGTTAGTAAGGTTAAATAATACTATACTTTACTTTAATATATATTTAAAATCTTATATACTAAATTTAAGAATACTTTTAATAAGGAAGTAATACTATAGATAGCTCTTAAAGCTATTAATAATACTATAGAACCTAATAAACTAGTTCCTATACTACTTATCTTTAGAGTATACCTTTAGATTATATAAGAATTACTACTAATACCTTTAACCTTAGTATAAGTAGTAGCTATTTAGAAGGTAATAAAAGTACTATAGATACTTATAGTATAATATAAGGTAAATAATACTTTAAATATATAAAATAGCTTAGATATTATAAATATTCTTACTCTTCCTCTTTAAAATAATATATATATATAGAGAGAGAAGGAAGGCTAGTAAGGTCTATATAAGTTAATTACTATTAATAAATATAATATTATATTTAATTTTAAAAATAAACCTATTATATTCTACTCTATATAAGTATAAGAGTACTATTATAAGCCTTTAAATAATAAAGATAGTAGAAATAATAGAACTCTACTAAAACTAGTAGTATAGTCTATACTACTACTAATAGAGATTAGTAGTCTAGCTAAGCTAGTAATAGTAATAGTACTATAGCTATACTAATATAGATAACTAAAAGGTATAAAGAATAAGCTAAAGCTAGTAATATATTATACTTTACTTACTCTAATAATAAGTTTTATAATAAAGAAGGAGAAGGAGAACTTTATACTTATATTAAAGCTCTAATATAATAGAGTAATCTATACTCTAAGTAACCCTTTTAAAGAATCTAATAATTTAAAGATTATTAACCTAATTAGACTTAGTATCTTTATCTTTAAACTATTTAATAAGAAGAAATATAGTAGAATATATATCTTTAATATTTATATAGTTTATAAAATTAAAGGTAAGAATATTAAACTCTTTAAGAAGTTATAGATAATTCTTTAAGGATATAGAGATAAGGAGAAGAAGGGTATTCTTATATAATCTCTAACTATATAGTATACTAGCTAATATCTTCTACTAGTACTAATAGCTATACTAATTATACTTTATAGTATAATTTTAAAACTTTATAATATTACTTAAGTATACCTTTAGTTAAAGTCTAAACTAAAGTATATTATCTTAATATACCTACTACTTAAGCTATAGTATAAGTACCCTCCTAGCACTATTATAAGGATTATTAAGCTACTTTATAGTATTACTAAATCTAAAGTTTACTAGTTTATAATATACTAGATATATTATATTAAAGATCTATAGATAGAGACTTTTATATATAATCCTTACTTTATAGTTATAGACTTTATATATAAGAAGGATAATTTTAGCTTAATAGCTATATAAGTTAATAAT
>JUJX01000358.1:0-41953 GCA_000800745.1 Diaporthe longicolla
TATTTTTATTTAAAGTTATATTAGGGTTATTAGGCGATTTCTAGCCTTTAGGAGCTTTAGAAGGGTATATAAACTAGCACTTATCTACTATATAATTATTAAATTTATAGTAGGTATAGTAAGTACCTTTAGTTTTTTTATAAAGCTTTTTATTAATTTTAGCTTTATTATTAAAGCTATTAGCCTTAAAAGACTTTTTATTATTATTATTTTTAAACCCTTTAGTATAATAAATTTTAGTATTACTTTCTTTTCCTCTATATTCGTCTATAATAGTAGAAAATAAAGATTCGAAAGTATAGGTATTAGGGTTATTTCTTAAAGCTTAAATTACCCTTAAGATAAATCCCTTATAATTATTACCTAGGTTAAATAAAACCTAGCTAATAATTACTTTATTAGGTAATTTTATCTCTTTAGAATTTAGGTTATTAATTAGTTTTTTAATTTTATTTAAATAACCTTTAATATTATTATTAAATTTCGAAGGATTAGTATTAAAGAACTCTTAGAGAATTAAATAATCTATAGTAAATCCCTTAAGATTATATAAGGATTCTAATTTCTCCTATACTAATTTAGCGCTATTTATACCCTTTAGGTGTAAAAGGGGTCCATCCTTATATAATAATTTAATAATAGTGAGGGCTTTATTATTATAAATATTTTTAGCTATTTCTAATTTATCGTTATAAATAGCTAAAATATACCCCTTTTTAATTAAATAAGCCTTAGCCTTTAAAGACTAAATAACGTAATTATTAGTCCCCTTAAGCTTAGGAATTATTATTTTATTTAAAAAGGTTATTTTTAATATATATATAAGTTATATATATATATATATATTAAAAATGTTATTTATAAGGTTAAATTTAGACGAAGTTAAGATAATTCGAGTTATAGGTGTTTTTATAATTCGAACTTTCTATGTTTTAATATATATAATATATATATATATAGTTTTTATATATATATAGTATATATATTAATAGGGTGTGATTATAATAGCTTCGTCTTTATAATAAATAATAAAAGGTTAATAATAGTCTTCCTATAAAGGAATTAGACTTATAGTATTAATCTAGTGTTATACATCGTCGTAAATATAATAGTAGGTTCCGTTAATAATATATTCATTATATATAATTAGTTAAATAGCTAAAAAAATTCGAGTTAAGCTAAATTAGGTAGGTAGTAGTATATCTTCTAGTAATTTATCGAAATAAATATTCGAAAAGTTAAATTCGGGAGCTATATATAGTATAGAGTCGTTTTTATAAGTTAAAATAATCGTATAAGTTATATTAGTTATATCGTTATATATAGCTAAGCTTATAACCTATTAGAGGTTAGTGGATTATATAAGGGAATAAATAAGTTATAAATGAGAGATAAGAGATAAAAGATAAATAATAGGGGTAATAGAATATATTCGAATATTCCTTAGTACTTATTATTATTCTATCTAGCTTATTTTAAGAGGGAGAATACCCTCTTATTTATATTCGTTTTTTAAACTAAATAGAATATTTAAGAATTATTTAATTAATAATTAAGTAGTATTTATTAGCTAATAATTAGCTAATAATTATATAATAAAAAACCTTATTAAAACTAGTTAAATAGACTAGTATAGAAGAAGGAGGGATATAGTGTATATATATTTATAAAGGTCTTCTATATAGAAGGTTCTAGAAACCCGCTTATATAAGCTAATTATATAAGTATATATTATAGGGTTATATAATAGTATAAGTTATTAGTATACTAAATATATAGCTTATAGCTAATTAGCCCTTATAATTAATAAGTTATTAATAAAAGAAGTTTTATTTATTATATAAGTAAAGGGCTTTTATTTAATTTTATTATTAAAGGAGATTTTTATTATATATTTATAAATCTTATTTAATATAGTATTATATAAGCTTATTTACTTATATAATATCTTATATTATTTTCCTTATTACTCTATTTTTCTTTTTAACTATCTTTAATAAAGTATTTATTAAATAAATAAATAATATCTTAAAAAGAAGAAGATTAATATTAAGGAGAAGTTATTTATATTATAGACTAAGCTATAAACTACTATAAATTAGTTAACTAAGCTATAAAGATAGAAGTACTAAGCTAAGGAGTATTCTTTTAAGTTATTCTATTATAGTATTTAGTTATTAAATAAAAAGGATACTAAGTATTCTTATTAAAAGAAAGAGGAATAAATTACTACTAATATATAGTTTTTAAATACTATAGAGATCTTTAATTAATATTCCCTAAATTTAAATCTAAAAAGTTTAAGTATTTTTTTAAACTTTCTAACTAAACTTAGTAATCTTATAAAGCCTACTAATAGTTTATTAAATTCTTAAAAAGTTCTTATATATTATCTTTATTATTATAGCTTTTCTATTTAACTAAGTATTTAATATTAGTATTATATATTCTAGAATCTAAAATTCTTTTAACTTCCTATTCCCTTTTATTATTATTAAGTTTAACTTATATTTTAAGTTATATACTAGCTAATATTAATTCTAAAAATAATATATAAAAGACTAAATAAATTTATATTTTTATTAATAATAAAAGTTTAAAGTTAGTATTTAAAAGTTTTTTTAAAATTTAAAATAGTTTAATCTTTTTATAATTTAATTTATTACTAAATTATTTAATTTTAATATTCTTATAAAATAAATAGACTTTATCTTTCTTCTCTAAAGTTAATCCCTTTAACCTTTTTTTATTAATATAGATTATTATTTATTCTTATATAAAGAGTAGTTCTTATTAAAGCTCTTTTTATAAGTTCTAAATCTTAATTATTTATTTTATTACTAATTATACTTCCTAACTAAGAATTAGTTCTTTATAGACCTTTAGTTTATAACTATAGTTAGTATAGAAGAGTAATATCTTTATTATTCTTATATTTATACTATTATAGGTAAATTATACTATAAATAGTAGTTATATTTAATTATTCTATTTATAGTTAATATAATTATAAAGATATTATTTTAAAATTTAATTTAGTTTTTTAATCTATCTATTTATTTATAAATAAAAAGTTATTAAAAGCTTTAATTTTAAACTAAGTTATCTTATAAATAATTATTAAAAGTTTAAAGTAAATACTATTCCTTTATTTAAAATAATTTCTTATAGTATCTTATAATTACTAATAATTATTTTTAGAAAAGTATATATAAGTTTATCTATATTATTTACTTTTTTATAAGGAATAAAGTATATATACTTTATAAATCTATTTATAATAACTAAAATACTATTATATCTTACTCCTATTATAGATTCTTTTAAGTTTAATAGTTTAATAATAAAATTAAGATTAATTAATTATTATAGTTTATTAGATATTAATAAAAGCTATAGTAGACTATAAGGTTTATATTTAATAGTTTTACTTTTATAATATATATTATAATTCTAAATAACTATTTAAACTTCTTCCTTAATTTTAGAAAAGTAGTAGTATTACTTAATTTATTTTATAGTTATTATAATTCCTTAATATCTATAAGCTAAAGCTTTATAAATTCTTTATATAAATTTTTCTTATAATTCCTTAGATATAAAAAGCTATTTCCTTTAATAGTATATACCTTTATCTTCTATTAGTTATTTTTTAAGCTTATTAAATAACTTTTAATAGGTTATTCTAAGTTTAATCTTTTATTTTAAATTAATTTTAATATAAAATACTATTATTAGTTATTAGTACTTTTAAAGTAGTAGGTTTTTTTTAAAGGTAGTTTAAAAGATACTTTATATTTCTAAAGGTATATCTTATAAGTAGTCTAACTACCTACTAAAAGTATTTATTTTATTATTTTCTAATCTTTATTTATAGATAATTTAAATATTAAATTATAATAGAAACTTTATCTATTTAATCTAATATTTATTAAGTTCTTTAATAATAGTAAAGCTAGCTAGGTTTTTATAGTTAGTAAATACTTATATTTAATATTTTATACTAATAAAGTAGTATTACTATTCTTTAAATACTTTAATAATTACTATTAGTTCTTTATTAAGTATACTATAGTTAATTTCTAGTTTACTAAACTTTTTTAAAAAGAAGATAATAAAGTATAGTTTTCCTTAAATATTATATTATTTTAACTATCCTCTTATTATATAGTTAAAAGTATTTATTTTAACTTTATATTCTTTATTTAAATTTACTTTAATTAAAATTAGTTCTAAGATAACTCTTTATTTAAATTCTTTAAAAACTTTCTATATTTTATTATTTTATTAAAAGTAAATAGTATTCTTAGTAAGGTTAGTTAAAGGAATTATAATTTTTAAATAGTTTTTAATAAACTATTAGTAGAAATTAATAAATCTAAGAAATCCTTTAACTTCTTTAATATTAGTTAGTATTAGCTATTCTTTAATAGTAGTAATTTTAGATCTTTATATTTTAATTTCTTTAGATTAAATTATATATTTAAAGTAGTTAACTTTTTTAATATAAAATATACTTTTCTTTAATTTAATTAAAAGTTTTATATTCTAAAGTTTCTATAAGACTTTATATATATATTCTTTATAATTATTAAGTATTTTTAAATAGATAAGGATATTATTTAAATATATAATAATAAAGATATTTAAATATTCTTTAAAAATATAATTAATTATAGTTTAGAATATTACTAGTATATTAGTTAGCTTAAATAGTATAACTATATATTTAAAATATCTATAGTATATTTAAAATACTATTTTCTATTCTTTACTCTTTTTTATTCTAATTAAGTTATAAACTCTTTTAAAATATAAAGTTATAAACTATTAGGCTCTTTATAGTTAATCTTTAAGTTCTTATATTAAAGATAGTAGATAGTAATTCTTAATAGTAATATTATTTAATTATTAATAATCTATATAAAGTTATAGTTTCTTATTTTTTTTAGGTATAAAGAGAATAGGGTATTTAGCTAGTAATATTAATAATTAAATATAATCCCTTATTAGGTTTTTATTAAAGTACTCTTTAAATACTTTTAGTTAAATTTTATTAAATCTATAAATCTTTATAAATTTTAGTACTATTTCTTTCTTAAAAAGTATCCTATAATCCTAATTATTATATTTAAGTAGTTTAATATTAAGTATAGCTATAAATAACTTAATATATTTATAGTATTCTTAAAATATAAACTTTTAAGAATTCTTCTCTACTATCTTAGCTTTCTATAGGTAGATTATAAATCTTTAAAGGATTAGCTTAATTTATTTAGTAAAGCTAATCCTATATATTTTTATTACTTATTATAAAGTTTCTACTAGTAAAGTAACTTAAACTATAAGTATTAACTTTTATACTTATTATATCTATCTAAATCCTTTTTAGATTTTTTTAATTTATTCTTATATAGCTAATATAAGTTATTATTTTCTATTATTAATTTATAGTAAACTATTATTATTTAAATATATTTTAATATATAGAGAGCTTATAATATTAGTCTATTATAAAGTACCTTTCTACTACCTTATTAACTTATATATAGGTTTTATTAAGACTTATATAGAGGCTAAGTCTTTCTATCCTTCTTAAAAGGTAGTTACTAAGTTTATTTAAGTATATACTTTTTAAGTACTATTTTTAAAAACTAAGCTTTATTTATTCTTATAATATATAATTATTCCTTCTACTAAGTTAATAAGGTTAGCCTAGTAAATCTAACTAATAGTCTAATTTATCTAAAGGTTATTCTTTTTTAATTAAAGGATTTTTAAAATTAACTAATATTCTATTATTTTAATAATATTTAAAGTAAGTTATTTAATATAGTTAGATATTTATAGTTAAAGATAATTAGTTTTTATATTAATAATACTTTATTTATAAATAACTTCTATCTTATTAACTATATTAAGTCTATAGGGTTCTATTTTTTTATATTAGAGGATTTAGTATTTATTAATTATTTATAAGGAAATAAAGTTTCCCTAAGTACTATTATTAATAAGTACCTTATATTTATAAATTTTAACTTTTACTTTTACTTTTAGATATTAATAATCCTTTTTATTTATTATATATAAGTACTTTATATTAATAATTCCTACTATTTAAAGCTTTATAAATAGTATTACTTATTTTTTAAGTATTTATTTAAAAGGTAGTAAATTTATCTAATATTATTTTTAGTAATATTCTAGAATTACTATAAACTCTTTATAAGCTTATTAATACTTTCTTATTATATTATAGGTTATATTAAGCTAAGGATCTATCTTTATTATTATAGTTAATACTATTCTTTAAATTTATTATCTATATAGACTTAGTATAACTTATTAATATAAGTTCTCTATTCCTTAGGTTATTAAAAATATTCTAAAGGTATTCTTAGGTTAAGGTAGAACTTTATATATTCTACTATCTTATATTACTATTTTAAAATCTATCCTTTAAAGTTATCCTTTTTATAGGTAGTTTTAATATTTTATCTTTACTATTATTAAAGAAACTAGTTATAAGATACTTTCTTTTAAATATAAATCTTATATTTATTATAAATATATAAAGTTTAGAAGATATTTATATATAATAAGTATATTAGGTAAGACTTTTCTATATTTTCTAGTATTTTTACCTCTTTTTTTAAGTACTATATAGTTAGTATAAAGGTTCTTTCTACTATAGCTACTATAATAATATTAGTTTATAGAGCTAATAAGGGAGTATAGTTTAAGTAAGCTTATAGTTTTTCTTACTAAGCTTAAGGTATAAGTATATTCTTTAAATTATTTTCTATTAACTTAGGTTTTAGTAGTAGAAGTACTTCTTACTCTTCTATTACTAATATATATAACTTCTATAGCTTTTAGAGAAACTAATAAACTCTTTCTTTATTTAATAAATATATAAGATAATAGTTATTAAAATAGTTTATTTAACTAATTTATATATATAACTTTTTAGTAATACTATAAGTTATACTTATTAGTATAGGTTATTAATCCTACTTATTACTTTTATATATTTTATAACTCTCTTTTTTATACTAAATAAAGTATAGTTTATTATAACTAGGTTTTTTAAAGCTTTAGTATAGGTTTATACTATATAATTTTAGCTTACTTTAAATAAAACTTATCTATTTATTAAGTATCTATCTAAATTCTATTTATAACTTATTTATTAGTTATTAAGATCTTATTTTAAATAGACTTAATACTAGTTATATATTACTATATTATAGATATAGTAAAGGGTTTTAATCTTTTACTATTTCTTAGATTAAATAGAATTTTTTTATTATATAGTAATATTAGTTTATCTAAAGCTATTAAGTATAAGCTTTTAATCCTTTTTCTTTTTACTTTAGTATTTTTAAATATAATATCCTTTCTTACTATAGTTAAAATATTTAATATTCTTTTTATCTTTTTTATCTTATTATTAAATAGTATTAAACTTTATAAATCCTAACTATTATTTTTATTAAATTAAGTTATTATAGTTATATCTTTTTCTAATATTAAGTTTATTTTACTAATTATTATATTAGAATTATCTAAAGGTATTTTTATATTTCTCCTAGTATCTTTTAAAGAGTCTATTATTAAGTTTAATAATTAGTTTAATATATTATAAGAAGTTATTAGGTCTATTATATCTAGCTAATTTATCCTTTACTTCTTCCTTTAATTCTTTATAGAATATAAAGATCTTAGTATTATCTATAGAGTTAATATATATATAGATTCTTTAGAACTTTACTATATAAGCTAAAGCTAAGCTTTTTTATTTTAAATATAAAAGCTCTCTTTTAACTTATTATTCCTTATTTAGATTTTAAAATAAGATCTTTAAAGCTTTTTTATAGTTTTTATATTTATTAAAGATCTTTTAAGTTTTATTCTTATATTTCTTAAATACTTTTAAAGTAATAAAGTCTATAAAATAAAGTTTAAACTATACTAAAGCTTTTTCTTTAAAGAATAAAGCTATATATATAACTTATTTTCTATTTAGCTAAGTATCTATATAGTTAAACTATTAATAAGCTTATATTTATATTAAGTATACTTAAAGCTAACTTAAAGTTTTATTATATAAGGTTAGGTTATTTAGCTTAATATTTTCCTTAGTTATAATAAGGGTATTAATAATAGCTATAGTAGCTCTAAGGGTAATAACTTCCTACTTAAGTTATTCTATTTCCTTATTTTATTATACTTACCTATTAACTATAATATAAAGTTATTAAACTTTAGTAATTAACTTTTAAAGCTATTTAAAGATTAATTCTTAGATATTATTATTATAACTACTACTTAGAGTATTTCTCCTATTATTATTACTTATAGTAATATCTATTTTCTATATAAGGTTATATTAAAAAGAGCTATTATTAAGTCTAGATATTATATAAGTTATAAAAGGATTTATATATAATATTATTTAAAGTTTATATAGTAATATATAAATAAGAGTAGTTAAAATATAATAATTAAAGCTTCTTAGGTTTTATAAACTAAGAGATTAAAGAGTTTATATCTAAGATATATAATAAAGTAGTAGTTAAGTAATATTTTAAATAATATAATAATTACTAGTTAGTAAAAGCTATTTAAAAAGAATACTTAGATTAACTATTAAAGAGCTATTTTATTTTAATACTATCTAATAGTAATAAGTATATTTATATAGTCTAGTTCTTTAGCTTAGCTTATAAAGAGTACTAGTTACTTTTAATAATCTTAGGTATAAGAGTATTAGGAGTACTTATTACTCCTATTACTTTATAGTAATAGATTACTAGGATTAATTATTACTTTAATTAATCCTTCTTTTATTTAAATAATAGTTATATAACTAAAGCTTAGTTCTCTTATACTATTTAGCTAGCTAGTATACTAGCCTTTAGTAAGGTTCTATTCTAGATAGAACTAACTATTATTCTTATTTCTATTAAGGTTATAATAGTAATAGAAGTTTAACTTTAAATATTAGTTAAAGTAATAAAAAGATTTAAGAAAAATAGTAAAAGTAAGGTTAAAAGTATACCTTATAGTAAAGAGTTTAAAAAGCTTTTTTTAATAAAGATTTAAAATTAACTTTAACTTTTTTAAAGTAAGCTATATAAGTAGTAAAGGTTTCTTTATATAAAAAAAAATAGAGATATTTATAAATATTTAAGTTTATAAAAGACTAAATTTAGATTATAACTCTTTACTAATTATTAAAATCCTTATTAAAAGTTTTTATATAGTAAGTAAATTAAAGCTTTTTTTAAATATAAGTATTAATACTATTATTATTTTAAATAATATATTAAAGCTAAAGCTTTTTATTAGGATTTATAAATTTAATAGTAGTAATAACTATATTTAAACTAAAATAATTTTTTAAAGTTTAAAAAATACTTTATAATCTAAAGTTATAATAGTTATTTTACTTAATATTTATAAGTTTATTTAACTATTAGAAAACTATAGTTATTTATAATAGTATAAGAAATATAAAGAGAAGTTACTTTTTAATAATATACTAATTTTTATTTTTAACTTTAATAAAAGTTTTAAATTACTTATAAAAAGTAAGTATATTAGTATAGATAAGATTTTTACTAATAATAATTACTTTAATATTATTAAAGTTTTTATAAATAGGATTAAAAATACTAATTTACTTATACTTAAGTATTTTAAATTTATTAATATTAAAGGTAAATAAAAGTAGGGTTTAATAGTAGCTATTACTACCTCTACTACCTTTACTACCTCCTTTACTACTATTATCTTTATTTTTAAAAAGAGAGCCTAGTAGGTTAAATAGGTTACTACCTAAAGAGTTACTAGGAGAGTTAAAAGGAAGGTTATTTCTAGGGTTTTTAATAAAGTTAAAAACTCTATTCTTACTTAACTTAATTATTTAATAATATTAGTTTTTAAAAGAGAGTATATTCTAGTTAATACTATTAGTTATAATTAAAACTATAGTATAAATTAATTTATTAATAGTTTTTATTAATACTTTTTAAAAAGTATTTATATTAATTTAAAAGAAGTAATTCTATTATATATCTTTAATAGTATTTTTTATATTTATAAAATATAAATTCTAACTTTTTATAAAGTAATCTTTCTTATTATTATTAAATACTTTAGTATTTATTATAATTAATATATTATAACTATTAAATAAAATATTAAAAGGTATTTTAATAAAAGCTATATTAAATTTTAAGTAAAACTTATAATTATTACCTAATCCTAGTAGTTTATTAAACTAAGTAGTAAACTAAAGTTATTTATATATTAAATTAATAAAAAGAATAAAGGTTTATTAAAAGTAAGTATATAAAGGTAAAGGAATAATATAAAAGAAAGGAGATATAAAGTAATATATAAAAAGAATATACTAAGTATTAAAATTCTTTAAAGTATAAGAAAAAAGTAGGTAGGAAAGAAAGTATAAAGTACTAATTACTATCTTATATTAAATTTCTATAGGTAGTAATTAGTAATTTAAAAACTAATAAGCTATACTTATTTTTTAATAATAAGTAAGGGAGATTTAATATATTTATTAAATACTATATAAATAGCTATTAATAAAAATTAAATATTATTTTATATTTATAACTATTAAAGTTATATTATATAAAAGGATTAACTTAACTTACTTATATAAAATTAAATATATATAATAAAGTTATAACTAATATTAGTTATAATTATTAGTATAATATTATAATATAATTATAATATAAGTTAGTTATATAAGCTTTATATTATATTTTATAAGTAGTATAAGTTAGTATAGGTAGGTCTTTATATTTAATTCTTTAAAATAGCTAAGTTAATAATAATATTAATTATCTAAGTTACTTCCTTATAATAAAAGAAGTTATAGCTATTATTTAATATAGTAAGGTATAATTAAATATAAAACGGTTATATTAGATAGGTTAGTTATTTAAAAGAAGAAGGTTTATTTATATAAAGTACTAGTAGAAAGTTAAGTAAGCTAACCCTTCCTACTTATATAAGCTAATCTAATAAACTAGTATACCTCTTATAGTCTACACTAGGTTTTTATATTTAAATATAATATTAGAAAGTAGATTAAGTTTATTTATATTTATATAATACTTTAAAACGTTTTATTTAATATAAGTAAAGTAAAAAAGAAAGAGAATAATTAATAAAGCTTTAAATAAATTATTTTATATACTTATTATTATAAAGTAAAGCTAATAGTTTATTAAATAAAATTAAAAGTATTAAAAAAGGTAATAATAATAAAGATATAGTTAGATTATTATAGAAAGAATTATAATAATTATAGTTAAAGAAATAAAAAAAGTATAGTATTATTATTTATAAAGAATATTAGTAATTTATTAGTTAAGTATAAATAAGTAATTAGTTAAAGGTTTAAAGCTTAATTTTAAAGTATATTATTAATAAAGGTATTAATATTTAGTTTTTTTTAGTTAAATTAAAGTTTTTTAACTTTAAAAAAGTTTTAAAACTATTAATTAAACTTTTTTCTATATAGAAATAAAGTTAGAATTAAATTTTATTAATATATTAAAGAAATATATAAGTTTTAATATTTAAAGCTTAAATATATTCTAAAGTTTATAAAGCTTTATTAGCTTTAATTAAAAATATTAAAATCTTTTACTTTTTAAATAATACTTTTATATTTTTTAACTTATAAAAGAAATAAGAATATAAGAATAAGTTATAAAGTAAAGAAAGTTTAAAGCTTTTAAATATATATTTTAAAATTCTAGTATAATATATTTTAAATAAAATATATATAAATATTAAATATAATCTTTAAATTAATAAGTAGCTTTTAATAACTATTATTTATTTTACTTATCTTTTTATTATAGTTAATACTACTTTTTTACTCTTTTAATTACTATATATATTTATTTATAATACTATTTTAATATTCTTAGCTAAATTAAATATATAATTCTATATTTCTATATTTAAAGAAATCTTTTTTATTCTATATATATAAAATATTACTATTATATTACTATACTAGCTAAGTTAATTATCTTTCTTAAAGTAATAAGTTTATATATTTATTAAAGTAACTAATATATCTTTAAACTTTATAAATATTTCTTTTTATTTTAATTACTTTATAAATTTATTAAAAATAACTAATAGTTTATTATTAATATTATATTTAATAGTATTATAAAGTAATTATTTTATTAAAAAAAATAAATTTAAGTTATATTAAAAAATAATAATAAATTATTAGTTTTAAAAGCTTAATTTAGGTTATTAAAATCCTTTTATAAATATATTTATATAGCTTTATCTTTCTTCTCTTTCTTCTTATTATTTTTAATATTATAATAGTAATATTAAACTATTAAATTTATTATTAAATATTAATTCTTATTAAAAAACCTTTTAATAAAACTTTAAATTATTAAATAATATACTTTAAAACTATTTTATATTTTTATAATAGTACTTTATTATTATAAAATTCTTTTCTAAACCCTTTATTTTAATAGTTTTTTATTATATATAATATTAAAATAAATAAAAAATATAAACTATCTTTTATACTTCTTTCTTTTAATATTATATTTATTTTTAAATATTAATATAGAATACTTTTATATTAGGTTTTTCTTTTTTAAAGTATAAATAATTTTATTTTATATAAATCTTTATTAATATAAGTTTAATAAGTTAAATAAACCTTTCTTTTTATACTCTTTTAATAGCTTTATAAACTAATATATTTATAGTTAAATATACTTAATAAAAGTTATTTAAATTATTTAAAAAGAAAATAAAGATAATAATTAACTACTTTTACTATATTACTATTTATATATAAAAGTTTTTATTATTAATAATATAGTCTTTTACTTTTTATAAAATCCTTAAATTAATAATAAAATTAATATATTTTTTAATTAATTTAAAACTTAACTAATTATCTCTATAGAAATATTAAAAGTTAGTTTAAAAAAGTTACTTTTATATAATTTAAAGGGTACTTACTTATTTTTTAAAAGTATAATAAATATTAAGTATTTAACTTTTATAAAACTATTAGATAAAAGAAAGTTTTTTTTATATTATTATTAATATAGCTAATAAAAAATCTAAATTTTATTATAATAGCTTATAAGTAAATATATTTAATTAATAATATTATAATTAACTTATTTATAGTATAACTTAATAATTTATAATCTATAGTAGTAATAATATACAACTTCTCCTCCCTAACTAGCTATATTTAATTAAGAAGGTAGTAATAGCTTCTAAACTAAGTAAGTAACTTCTCTATTAATACCTAAATAGGTATAGTTATATATATAAGTAGCTTAGTAAGAAAGTTACTAGGTAGGGGCTTAGACTAGACTGGGAATCGTTGAGTATCTGGCCCTAAGGATTAATAGGATAAAGCTGGTATAGAAGCATGATGTAGCCTAGCATAGAAGCTCGGAACGTGAAATGTGGCCTCTAGTTGTCGAGCAATTATGCATATTTGCCCGCGACCTCGAGGCTGTTGTTTGTAGAAAGGGCCTTCTTCCTTCTTCGAGAATATGTTACAAGGAATGCTGTCATGTTGGTTGATGACATAAGATACACTAATCTGCAGACTTAACAGCATAATGGCAGCCAATACTCCGGTGCTGGCCCGCGCCAGGCAAGGTCGAAGTACTGACATAGCAAACAATCGCTATCGTCACCTATATCTTCGAATTTCTTAATCTCCCGGGCCTTGTCCATAAACTCTGGGAAGACTGCCACGTAGAAGATGGCCATAATTTCCGAGTTTGCCACCGTCGAGGGACAGCAGCTTCGAAGGGGCAATTGCTTGAGATGACATGCTAAGAAAGTGGCTGTGTTTCAGGGACAGAAGCGATTGCGCGTAAAAGATATGGAGTAGGTGAAATCTCGGCCCAGTAACAGGGTGGATGATAAAGGCCTGTGTTTGAGCACTGGCACCGGTAAGGATGCGTCTAAGTTGCATTTATCTCCATGAATGCAAGATCAAAGGGTTTCCCAGCCGGAGATTTGGGCTCATAATTTATGCCGAGGACTTTCAGCATGCTTTCGTTACTATCCCACTGCAGTGCCATCGTTTCTGGAAATCTGTTGAGCTCGATTTGTGAAGTCTGAGCTCTTGACCGAAGGGGTTGTGCACTGGGGCAGCACGGACAAATCTGGACACAAGGTAACAGTTCAATGCTGTTCAAACCGCTCGATCAAGCCACCGGGCCTCGTGTGTCTGAGCCTGTTTTTGGATGGTAAGGGAGGACGCGGGCTCCTGCGCGAGCTCTTTCCTGGGAACCTCCGTAGTCTCGACGCCTCAGCCAGTGCCCTAGGTGTGACATTTCACATCGACAGCCATTGCGTATTGCGTCGACCTGGTCATCCCTAAAGATCGATAACCGCCTCTTTGCCGAATGAAACTTGCCAAACCTCGTGTACTAGGTCTCCATCAAGCCGAATATCTACAAGAGAATGTTCACACCGTCTCCCTCAAACGTTACCCTGCTCATGCTGGTCTACGGGTTGACTCCATCGAGCACATGCATTCTTCTTGAGGCTGGGCCACGAGACATTGGCTGAAGCTTGAGCATTCCGGAAGCTCTCATAACAAGATTCGATCACGCTATCGAATATTGCTGAATATAAAACATTTCATTGTTAAAACAGGAGAATGCAAGATACAGTTTCCATTGTTTTCTACTCACGTTGTTGGCAGTCACCTTTAAGCGAGTGCTGTCTTGCTGGGGGATTAATGACGGTCCAACGACCTCTCAAATGGATCGTTCCTTTTGTAGTATATTCCCTCTTTTCATCACCAAGTTCCGTTTGTGCGGAAAATGGAATCTGCTGGATCGATTGTTGGTCTCGTCGCATCCCAACGGACCAAGTGACGTGCCTTGCTTGTTTAAAGGTTTGTGAGGGCTACTTCAATTTCAAGGACTCGGAAGACTAAGTAATCGAAATGCTAAAAGTTCTTCGCAGGTCTCAATGGCAGGAGTGGTCCTGTCAAGTTGTTTCGACTGAGAGGTAATGGTCCGTGCTCTTCGCGAATCTGTTAGCGTGGGTTGGCTCTCGGATCCGGAGCCAGAGATAGCGTGGCTTGGAGCCGCCTCCTACCTCTGGGCAGGGCTGAACTGCAACATCAGTTACGACCCCTGAGGATCCGTCATCCTCATCCACAATCCGCTCCACACCTTCCCAGTACATCAAGCCCACATCAATGAACGAGCACATATAACATTATATCACACAAACTCTATACCGGCAGATCCGAATCTTGCAATCTCGACTTTGGCCTGTGAGAAGGTCACTTCGGCGGCTGTCCAGATGCCCGAGCCGGATCCCGGGAGCAAACTGGTCAGCTCATGAAACACCTGGGTCGGTGCTTCAGCGAACGACCCATCAGGTGCACATGCGGCTGCAGATATGTCGAGAGTGAAGTGATTTGGCCATAATTCAACTTCTTGTAAGTGTTGTACGATGTCTATCCGTTACACCAGACCCTGTTATGTTTACTCCAGGGCCAATTCTCTCTTGTCCCCCGCCTTCATGCCGGGAACCAGCCCTTTCGTGGACACGACGTCTCCATGTTATCATCGTGCTGTTTATGAATGCTTATCTGTAATCTATCCCACTTCATTCCTGAAAGCTGACGCCGACAAGCCAACCAATCCCTATTGTTACGGTCGCAACTGCTTGACAATCTGAGACATCAGGTCCTCCCTAGCCGCGGTGGATTGTGCGGCTCCGCGAAGCCACGCCACTCGGAGTTTGCTCTTGTCTTTGATCCTCTGTCCCCCCTGAACTACCCTCCGCAGGCATAATAAGTCGTTCTCTGGCCCTCTGAAGCTCTGCAAATAGCCCGTATAAAGCCTCTAGCCTAGCCGGAGAGGCTTTGGACCTTCAGCACCTTCGTCATGGCTCATCTATCTACCTATGGTGCCGATTTCTCGGTGACCAAGAAGAAGGCGATCGAAGATGCGAAGAAAATGCAGGTTGTGGTCGAGGATGAGTGCAACAAAGCGGAACAAGAAGTGCCTCCGTATCTGCTCAGAGAGCTGATCGGCAAAGGTAGCTTCGGCCGAGTGTATAAGGCCACAGACCTCAAAACGAGCCAGTTGGTTGCAGTCAAGATCATTGACATCGAGGAGTCCGACACCCTCAACCCGAAACTCGCAGACACCTACTCGGAGTTCCTGAAGGAGATCAATGCGCTCAAACTGCTCAGCGAGGGTGGAGCGAAGAACATTAATCATGTTCTGGACGCCCTGCCCGTGGGCCAGTCCATGTGGATGGTCACCGAATACTGTGCTGGAGGAAGTGTGGCCACCTTGATGAAGCCGACAGCTCCTGGGGGTCTCCAGGAGAAGTGGATCATCCCGATCCTCAGAGAAGTCGCCGAAGCCGTGCACTGGGTCCACAAGGCCGGTATCATACACAGAGATATCAAGTGTGCCAACGTGCTCATCACCGAGGCAGGTGGTGTCCAGCTCTGCGATTTCGGCGTATCGGGCGTGATCGAGACCAAGTTTGACAAGCGGTCTACTTTTATCGGAACACCACACTGGATGGCACCAGAGCTTTTTGACCCTTCGGCCTCGTACGGTGTCGAGGTAGACATCTGGGCTTTCGGTTCCATGGTCTTTGAGATCGCCTCGGGCCTGCCGCCAAACGTCATGGCCGGTATAGACATAACGCAGCTGGGCGGCTATCTCAAACAGAATACGCCGAGGCTCGAGGGAAACAAATACTCAGAAAAGCTAAAGGATCTCGTCTCATTCTGCCTGGTGGAAGACCCAGCGCAAAGACCCACGATCAATGACGTGCAGCGTCATCCATATCTGCACAATACCAGTTCCTCACATCCTACCTCATCCTTGGCAATGCTGGTCAGGGCCTTCAGAGTCTGGGAATCCCAAGGTGGGAGTCGAAAGTCGTTGTTCGCCTTCGGCGGAGCTCAAGGACCGTCAGGACCAGACCTGTCATCAACAGCGATGTCGAACGACGAATGGAACTTCAGCACAACACTCGCCTTCGACCAACGCGTCATGAACAGCACGGATGCCCAGGCTGTTTACGACGTCTACGGGTCTAATGTTGACCTGATGGAAGCCACACCACAGCCGTATAGGTCCAAAAGGCGAAGGCCGCCGCCAAATCTCCCCGTGATGAGGGCACCGCTAGAAAAGATATTCGACCCCAACACCATCACGAGCTATAACGAGAATGCTCGAAAGTATTACGGGAAGCCCCCATCCCCTCCGGCCGCAGAATTCACCTCAGATCTGCCGCTCAGGGATAGCTCGCACAACGCGACGTTGCGGGAATCGCTGATCGATCTCGACGCCTCACTTCATGGCAGCGACCTCTCGAGGTTTGCCGATATGAACACGGTGAGGGCGAGCGTGCGACGATCAAATGAGTACGATCTCGGAGAGGACTACAGTAGAGCCCCGAATAGCGACCCGGAAACAGTCCTCGCAGCGAGCAATCGGAAGACGCAAGACTGGAAATTTCCAGCCATGGTACCCCCAGCATCTGCGAGCGCCGAGATGTCTCACTTCCCCTTCAACGAGGATCGAAATAGCAATCCGGACTCGGCAAGCGACTGGAAGTTCCCGGCGCCTGCTGATCGCCAACCTGCTTCGGCCAGTGAGTGGAAGTTTCCTGACCCTGGCAGTCGCCCACCATTGTTGCATCACCCCACGGAACCATTGGGCTCCTCGCCCAGCTACAACGAGGGCCTCATGGTTCCTCGAGCGGCCTCGCAGATGGAGAACCGCGCGTCGGTCAGCAGTCTGATAGATCTGGATGAGAGTCTCCCGGATCCCGTCGCACCGGCAGACATAATTCGTCCATCGACCGCCAACTCCGACGTCGGATCCGAGATAGGCGGCGCCTTCGATCTAGAAAAGCATGCATCATACTACCCTCTGCCATCTACGAACCGCGAGCCGTCCATCTACATCTCGGATGAGTCGGATTTTGCCGGGCTGGCAGGTCACCGACAGACGAGAAGCATCAACATGATGGGGGGCATTCCGGAGGTGGACGAGCGGCAGCGGCGGAACACGGGTGCCTTCATCGACGACGCACATCTGTATTCTGGTGACGAATACAACGGTAGTGAGGACTACATGATGACCGGTTCCTCGACGGCGACACGCTCCCAGGCCAGCTATCAGCATGGTCGGGGACCCAGTGGTGACTCGGACTACACCATGACTGGATCCACGGTCAGAACACCGTCCATGTCGTCGTTGAACTCTGCCTACCAAAGAGACGGCATGGCGAGTGCGAGTGATGGCAGCCTGCTGCCGCCACTGCCGGCGCCGCCTTCGGAAAGGGTGATGATGGGCGAGGGAGGTGAGCTGATGAGGGATGAGTTCCTGAAACTGCTGGAGGGCATGACCAGCCATCTCAGCTTTACGGGGGAGTTTGTGGGTAACCTGCCGACCAGGAAGTCTGGGCGGGGACAGGAAAGTCAAAATGGACAGTAAGACTGCTTCCAAGGGAAAGGTTATGTATGACTATTGAGAGTGATGTATGTGTATGACTTTGTTTGGCTTTGATGGGAAGATTTGGATTTTGGGAAACAGTGCATGCGTGGAAACCTCATTGAATTTCCAGGGAGGCAAACGAGAATATTCTGAAGGGATGGTCAGTTATGTTGGGATTGGCCTCTAGACATACACGGCGGATACATGGTGAAGGCATCAAGTGGCTGGCTGGGTTCATGAGCCGTGGGACGGATGAGCGCTGCCTTGCTGCACTGGTTTGGAGATTCATTTTTACAATTGGACAGTGATGTATTTACGTGACTGAATGATTTGAAACGCATCCATCAAATTGATCTCATCCGTCGCCTAGATCTTGGATGCACAAGATGGGCTGTTGTGGTGATGCTGTCTGGTTGGTTTTGGCCGACTCGGAGCTTGCCACCTAGCCTCTCACCTCAAAAATTGAAGCTTTTAGATGACTCAACTGAAAACTCGTCCGGGACGTAGACCAGCGATTATCAACTTGCGCCAACTGCATCCACCTCACAGCACAGTGTCCCATTTCACTTCAAACTATTGCTTATTGATGGTTTGTTCAAGTATAAGTCGGCCTCAACTGCCAACTCGATTTTGGACAGTATCTTGTGCAGCTACGCGGCTCACACTCCAGCCGACCTCATCGGCCTCATCCTCACCTGCACCAAGACCAAGAACCTTTTCCACCACCGTAATAAAACCCACAACCATGAAGACAAGGATACTACATGTACCCCGGGGCAAAGACCCTGGGCAGTTCAAATCACCAAACAGCATCGACACCTGGGATGTATCCTCAGACCCGTCCGTGCAGGACACCATCACGCCGCTGCGCGAGGCAGCCTCTCTCCTCCGGCAGAGCGACATCCCCGTCGCATTCCCCACAGAAACAGTCTACGGCCTCGGCGCAGATGCAACGCGCAGCGCCGCCGTCAAGGGCATCTACGCCGCCAAGGGCCGGCCCTCGGACAACCCCCTCATCGTGCACGTCTGCGACCTGGACATGCTCCGCCGGCTGCTGCAGCCCGGCAACACAAACGGCACAAGAACCACCACCAACGGCCAGGACCGGGAGGACCCCATCCCACAGATCTACAGGCCCCTCCTGCGCAGGTTCTGGCCCGGTCCCCTGACGGTCCTCCTGCCCAACCCGGCGGGCTCGGCCCTCGCGCCCGAGGTGACGGCCGGCCTGCCGACGTTCGGGGCGAGGATGCCCGCCTCAGCGCTGGCGCGCAGCCTGATCGCGCTCACGGGGGCGCCTCTCGCGGGCCCTTCGGCCAACGCGAGCACCAAGCCCAGCCCCACGGCGGCGCGGCACGTGGTCGACGACCTGGACGGAAGGCTAGAGCTTGTGCTTGACGGCGGGATCTGCGGTGTGGGAGTCGAGAGCACCGTCGTCGACGGGTTGTGCGACCCTCCTGTGGTGTTGCGGCCGGGCGGGGTGAGCATGGAGGAGCTTAGGGGGGTGGAGGGGTGGGAGGGTGTCGTGAAGGGATACAAGGATGCCAGTGAGGTTGGGGAGAATGGGGTTGGGCCACGGGCGCCTGGGATGAAGTATAAGCATTACAGCCCCCGGGCAAGGGTGGTGCTGTTCGAAGCCCGGACAGGGACACGGAGTGAGGAGGTGCTGCGGGAGTTGAAGAGGGCGGAGGGCCGCAGAGATGTGGTTGGCGTTGTCCGCACGCATCGATGGGAGAGGTTACCGGGGCGTGAGGTTGGCGCGGAAGAAGGGGACACGGAAGGAGAGGCGGATCTGAGCTACGACATACACACGTCTTTCATCGACGGGTCGCTGGTATTGGACATCGGGCTTGGGCTCGACAGCAGGACAGTCGCACAGGGCCTATTCTCTGCGCTGAGGGAGCTGGATAGGAAAGGGGCGGACGTCATATTCATCGAGGGCATCGAGGATAAAGACGACATCGCTGCAGCCGTCATGAACCGCCTGCGCAAGGCGGCCTCGGAGATTAGAGCATAGACGGCGATATAGACAGAACTGCGCCCGGCATATAGACTTCTCCTCAATCACCAAAGAGATAATAATGCCATTATTCTCAGACTTTTTGCATGGTCTTTGGAGATTCCCAAAAGCAAAGTGACCCCTTGACTCCTCTAAAAGTTTAGACGCCCCTAAAGCACTGCTCCCCCACCACCGCATCACAGCCCTTGCCTCAGCCAGTCCGTCAGCTTGGCCTTTCCTAATTGCGCCAGGTTGTTGACGCCCTGCTCGCTGAAGGGGTCGATGCGGCGGAGGTCGACGTCCTGCGTGGGCGCCTTGCTGACCCTCTGGACGATGATGGTAGGGTCGGTCTCGAGGATGATGCCGTCGTCGACGATCTCGTCCACGGCCAGGGAGACGAGGTCGTAGCTCTCGATGATGGTGCGCTTGTCGACTGAGGCCTTGAACAGGAGGTGGAGGGAGTCGCGCAGGGCGAGGATGGCGTTGTACAGCAGGACCTCGTTCTCGTCGACGCTGCCGACGAGGTAGAGCATGACGTCGCTTTCCGACTTGTACAGGACGATCCGGCCGTCGAACAGCAGGATGTCTCCGGTCTGCTTCGCCGTCTTGTCCATCAGGGCCTTCTCGAATGCTTTCTGGGACTTCACGTCGGGGTATGGGTTCTTGGAGGCTTCGAGAGGTCAGCGGTCGGCCCTGTCACCAGGGAGGGGTCTGGAAAGAGCATACGGGCAGTCTGTCCTGGTGCAGGCGCGGCTTGGTGCGGCGAGTCGTAATACTAGGATATACGGTGAGCTTCGAGGTTCGGCGACGACTGTTTGGATGAGAACGAAGGAGGATGCTTACTTTCGCATATAGTCTTGAGCCGTCCTCCTGGATTAATACAGCTTCAGTCAGCGCGAGAACAACGAGTGAAGCTGTCGGTGGCATGTTGCGGGCGCCTCAGGAAGCTCTAAGCAATAGGATCGTCGAGGCATGCGATGCACCGAATAGAATAGGTGGTCACTCACAACCGACAGGATGAGGATGGCATTGACCGAGTAGAGCGACATTCCAGGAGCCATGTTGACTGTTTGCGACGCAGGGCGCGGTGTTGACAAGATGGCAATAAGGCAAGTCGCAAGTGAGGCTACGGAGCGTACAGTAGACAGCTCCCCCGTGTTCGAGGTTCAATGCTCCGTGTCAAGACCGATTGACCTGACCGGCCGGCTCCTTGTGGCTGTGCACCCCCTGGGACTTGTGGCTTGACCGCTGATAATGGCTGATAAGGAGGCGACTGTAACGCGGGGCATGTACTTATAGCGCTGCAGCCGCAGCCTTCTAGTCGTTGCAGGGAGAGAAATCTTGGATCTCGATGGGAAACCCAATCCAATTGCCTCAGTGATAAGTAAATTTCGTATCTCCAAGCTGACCAGAGGAAACACATCGTTTCGTCAATGCATTCGCCGTGTGGCTCTTGCACAGTATCGCCAGAGTACCCCTGGAGCGCAGGGGCCCAATCGACAAGAGTGCCTGCCCATTTAGATCCCTGTCAGTTTTTAATGGGCGACGCGAGGAAGTCGCGTCTGGGGCAGGGAACTCGCGTCCGACGCGCCGCCCAAAGATTTGTACCAAAAATGGACTCTCTTGCCCTTTGGATTTCTTGTTGCTAAGACACGCTCCCCTCACCTCCACCCCTCTTAATAGAACCCTCCCATTCCCCTCCTCCGTTGCACTGGTGATTTTTCTTGTTTATCCAGCCCAGACCATCAACAATCCTACATCATCACAATGTCGTCTCCAGCAAGGCGATCAACTCGCAGCTCGCAGGCGGGGACTCCTGCCCGCAACACGCGAAGCTCTCAGGCTGGCACTCCTGCCGCGCCTGCTGCTGAGGTCGAGACTCCTCGTCGAACCCGCGCATCGCAGCTTGCATCAAGCCCAATGTTCTTCGAGTCCTCACCCGCCAATGGCAGCGGCAATGCTGCACCGTCCTCGCCTTTGCGGCAGATGAGCAACACCCAGACCACTGACAATGGGCCTGCTCCGAGTTCCCCATTGCGCCAGCAGACCGAGTCCCAGACTGTTAACGATGGCGAGCGCACCCCACGAGCAAGCGGCATCCGTATCGGTGGTAGGACTGCCCCTAGATCTGTAGAACTCAGAAGTGGTCGGTACTAATACAGTTACAGACTCTTCGCCCGTTCGCTATGACCCCAGCTCAAGTCCTGGCCACCCTCAGACCGATCTACGAAGCGAGAGCAGCGGTCTCTTTGTCGACTCGTCCAGAAGGGCTCCTCGATCAAGACGAGGTGATATCCACTCAGAGTATTCCAGCAGGACGCCAGTGGCCCCGCGCCGCATTGTTCTTGGCTCCGATGGCAGGGTTGTGCAGGACGCGCCAGTCTCCGACGCTGCCACATTTTCCAACAACAACCCGGGCACATCAGATGCCGATGCTCTGGGTGGACAAAGCCAGAGCCTGGTATGGGGAACTACCATTGCCATCGACGACACATTCAACGCCTTCAAGAACTTTTTGAGGAATTACAAAATCAAGTACCGCCTCATCAAGGAGAATCAGCCTGATGAGGTCGTCAATGCTCCGGAAAACCAAACCAGATGCTACTGGGAGGCCCTGGAGACAATGCTGGCTCTTGGAACGAGCAAGTTGTACTTGGACGTTCATGATCTGAAGGCCTACCCCGAGACCGAGAAGCTGTGGTACCAACTCCAGGCCTACCCGCAGGAATTGGTTCCCATCATGGATCAATCTGTCCACGACATGATGATCGAGCTCGCGCGCATTGAGATGGCCAGACAGCGAAGCCAGACCACTTCCGCACCACAGGCCTCGCAGAGCTCTGAGCCTGCTATTCCTAGCTCGGACCGCCCTGAGGACGCACCGACACCTCGTCCCGCGGCACAGAGGGAGGCAACTCTCGAGGATCAAGTCGCGGAGACCATTTACATGGTGCGCCCCTATGGAATGGACAAGACTACCAACCTCCGAGATCTGAACCCTTCAGATATGGACAGGATGATCCAAATAAAGGGTCTGGTCATCAGGACAACTCCTGTGATTCCAGACATGAAGGACGCATTCTTCAAGTGCAGTGTCTGCAACCACGGCCTGCTTGTTACACTCGACCGTGGCAAGATCCGAGAGCCTACGGAGTGCCCCCGACAACGCTGTGGCTCCAAGAACTCCATGCAAATTGTTCACAACCGCTGCAACTTTGCAGACAAGCAGGTGATCAAATTGCAAGAGACCCCAGATGCTGTGCCAGCCGGTCAGACCCCGCATTCTGTTTCTGTCTGCGTGTACGATGACCTGGTGGACTTCTGCAAGGCCGGTGACAGGGTGCAAATCACTGGTATCTTCCGGGTCAGCCCCGTTCGCGTCAACCCACGCCAGAGGGCCATCAAGAGCGTCCACAAGACATACGTTGATGTCTTGCACGTGCAGAAGGTCGATCGCAAGCGCATGGGAGCGGACACAACTACCCTTGAGCAGGACGACGAGGACGAGCTCCAGACTGACAACCCTTCCGGAATGGACGAGTCCCGCAAGGTGACGCCAGAAGAGGAAGAAAAGATCAAGGAGACCGCCGCTCGTGATGATATCTACGAGCTGCTGTCGCGTTCTCTCGCACCCTCAGTCTATGAAATGGACGACGTCAAGAAGGGTATTCTGTTGCAACTCTTCGGTGGCACCAACAAGAGCTTTGAGAAGGGTGGTAGCCCCAAGTATCGTGGTGACATCAACGTCCTGCTCTGCGGTGACCCATCTACTTCCAAATCTCAGATCTTGTCATACGTGCACCGCATTGCACCTCGTGGCGTGTACACCAGCGGTAAGGGCTCTTCCGCCGTCGGTCTTACAGCATACATCACACGCGATCCCGAGACACGATCACTGGTGCTCGAGTCGGGCGCCCTTGTCTTGTCAGACGGTGGTGTCTGCTGCATTGACGAGTTCGACAAGATGTCTGAGTCCACTCGCTCCGTCTTGCACGAAGTCATGGAGCAGCAGACAGTGTCTGTTGCCAAGGCCGGTATTATCACCACTCTGAATGCCCGGACAAGTATTCTGGCATCAGCCAATCCGATCGGCAGTCGATACAACCCTGACTTGCCCGTTCCGCAAAATATCGACCTTCCTCCAACGCTACTGTCTCGTTTCGATCTGGTGTACCTGATCCTAGATCGAGTGGATGAGAAGAACGACAGGCGACTGGCCAAGCATTTGATGTCCATGTATCTTGAAGATACACCTCACTCTGCTCAGTCCAAGAATGACATACTGGTGAGTTGTATTGTCCTTTGTTCCCTCAAGTCCTGAGCCTGTAACTAACTAAACTTGTTAGCCCGTGGAATTCCTCACATCCTATATCTCCTACGCCCGTGCCAACATCCAGCCCATCATCACTCAGCCTGCAGCGAAAGAACTAGTCGACGCGTACATTGAAATGCGTAAGCTTGGACAAGATGTGCGGTCCGCTGAGAAGCGTATTACCGCGACCACTCGTCAGCTCGAGTCCATGATCCGTCTTGCGGAGGCCCACGCCAAGATGCGATTGTCCACCGAGGTCACCCGCGAGGACGTCCAGGAGGCTAACCGGCTGATCAAGTCTGCCCTCAAGACAGCGGCGACCGACAGCCAGGGCCGCATCGACATGTCTCTCCTGACCGAAGGAACGAGCTCTGCCGATCGCCAGAGGAAGGAGGACATGAAGAACGCGGTGCTGCAGCTCCTTGACGAGCTGACGGCCGGCGGCCAGATTGTCAAGTATGCCGAGGTCGTCAGGAAGCTGAGCGAGAATACGGGCGTGCCTGTCGAGGCGAGTGATTTTGCCGAGTGTGTACGCGCGTTGGAGATGGATGGCTCGATTACTGTATCAGGCGATGGCGCGAGGAAGAGCATCAGGAGGGTTACGGCTGTCGTCTAAGTAAGGTTCGTAGGTGGTTTGTTTAGACTTATGTGCTTGTCAACAATTGGGCGTTTTGGATGTTTTGGTTGGTCATTTTTCATGTACCGCTGTAATCTGCACCTCGGAACGCGATCAATGAGACGATGCCTTAAAATACATTTTTTCGTGAGACTCTTGCTGTCCTGCTGAGTCGCCCACGCTTCGTTTGAATACGACTTGCCAGCTTTATCTGCCCATCTTATGTTCATTCCTCGATGAGGTCTGAGGGAATAGCGCATTCTATCGTCGCGCCCTACGTCTACGGCGCGCCGGCCCTACACAGACTTGCCCGAGAACTTCAACTCCACACCTCCGATGATGTATGCCGCGACGAATGTGGCCACCATGCTGCCAAATACCACGAGAGGCTTGCGGATGCTGACCAGGAAGGGGACGTCATAGGAAACAATCAGCTCTCGGCCGCGGAAGTCGTCCACCAGGTTGCGAGCCTTGATGATCAGTGCCGTGCGTCCGATGGTGTCTAGGAAGGTCTTGTGGATCTCGACGTCGGCGCTGTTGATGGAGGATTGTGGGACGGTGGTGTAGTACTTGACGTTCCTGTAGAGCAGGGTTAGATATGGTTTTTAGCAGAGGGAAGGCATCTCAACTTACTCAGCTCCCTCGGGCAGAATGACGCGGACGACCACGTTCTCGTACTCGACACCCTCGGCCTGCTTGGGGCCCTCGAGGAAGGGCACGTTGAGCACAAAGCCACCCTCGGCAGTCTTGCGCAGGTAGTTCTTCGCATCCGCGTTCCAGCCGATGGTGAAGGGGTACTTCCAGCCGCCGAAGATGGGGTAGCGGGGCTTGGTGGTGAGCAGGGACTCGCGCTTGTTGCTGCGGAACCTGGACGTGGACACGTTGCCAATGACGTCGTAGTAGTAAGGGTCGAGGCTGCCGGGAGCGAGGGGGAAGGTGAGCTCGTTCAGCGCCCAGGTGTTGGGGTTGAAGTGCTGCGCCTGCTGCCACTTGACGCGGTTGAACAGCGAGGACAGGTTGGCGCCGCGGTGGTACAGGGTGTACCGCTCCTCGAAGGCGACGTTGCCGCCCCAGTGGCTGACCTCGACGTCGCGCTCCAGGTCCGAGACGTGGGTGACGGGCTTGGAGAACTCGAAGCGCACCTCGATGGGGAGCTCGGCGCCGGCGGGGATGTTCTCGTAGGGCCCGTAGGTCAGCTTCGAGCCCTGCTTCTCGGGGAATTCGGACGCACCGCCGCTGCCTGGGAGCTTGGTGTAGTCGGGCACGTTAGACGAGGGAAGCTTAATCTCTGTCTTTTGCTTCGACGTTGTGTAGGCGGACTGGACATAGGCGGACGACTGGTACAGCAGGAACTGCTTATCATCTTGGCCAATGGAGGACGGGAGAGGCCTGTATGCGGAGGTGTAGTAGTATGAGATGGACAGGGTCTGCTCGCCGCCAGCCTTCAGGGGCTCGGGGAACTTGATGCGGTAGTACTGGACGGTGCTGCGTGAACGAAACAAGTCAGCTGCTTGTGAATCTTGGGCAGAGTTGATTCCAGTCTTGTCATACCTTTCCGGGTCGAACTCCACAGCGTCAACCGTGAAAGGGCCAGCCTCGGTGTTCTTCTTATCCTTCACCTCGAATCCTCCGACCCTTGACATCTGGTGTGGTGTGAATGGCAGGAAGTACTCGTCCTGGGGGTCCTTCGCCGTGTTCTCGACCTTGACGTTGATCAACTCCTTCGCATAGTTCTTCTCCAGCTGGAGAATGTGTACGAGATTGGCATTCTTGAAGACCTGTGGAGGCTTGAAGGTGGCGGGCAGGTTGACCTTGGAGGTTGTGGTGGATTCGGCAGACACCAGCGACAGGCACGAGGCCAGCGCTGGCAGCAGTGCTGAGAACTTCATCTTAGACACGCAAATTGAGTTCTCATGAGGTGGTGCAACCCGTAGAAAAAAGAAGAAAAGGAATCTGAAAGTAGTGGTATCAATTGGTCATTGATAACGGCGTGTTTATCTCCTTCACCACCTTTGGTTGACCACCTTGTTTGGAATATCGACCCTGGACTCTGCGACGGGAAACCAAAGGACAGCTCTCCGTTGGAGCTCCCCCAGAAAGATTACGTTGCTCTGCTGGTCGCAGCAGCAGCTCCTGGCCCGTTGCGACAGCCGCCAAGCCGGGAGCTAACGCTGCCCACACGTGATGATAAGAATGATAAGCAACTGGCCGGCAGGCAATGGCTAGCCAGCCAGTGGTACGGTACTGTATGACATAGCTTTACCATCCCTCCGCCTGTCGTGCCAAGGTGAGAGAGCCGAGCCGGACAGTGACAAGGTGGGGGGAGGGGGATTACTGACCCAATTCAGCGAGCATTTGAGGCGGCATGGCATGGCGGGGTCTCAAAAATTCAACAATCCAGACCACCATAAGTTCATTCGCCGCGAACACCTGAGCAGAGTCACACCACCCAGAGCATCTCGTCGTAAATGTTTATCGCCTCCTGCTACCCTTCCGGCTCGAAGGCACCCTTCCATTCATGCATGCTACTACGAGTCCCAACAACCTGGGCCCTTCTCAGCTTGGGGCGATGCAATTCCTGAGAATTCGGTTGAGGATATAAACTACGTGGTATTATAAGCTCTTCCTTTTCTGAGATACAATCCAAAGAATCTGTAAACCCAGCGACAATAGGCAAGCAAGGTGTTGTTTTCGCTCCATCTGTTGGCCGGGTACTTGCAAGACCAGTTCCCGGGAGGCTCCGGCAGTAACAACGGCTCTCCCACGGTTGCTAGGTACAAGCCGCTAGTGTGCCTAGGTACTCCGTGCCTAGGCAAGGCACCCCGTAGATAGGATGTCGGAGCTTATAACTGTTGGCTGCAAGCAGAGCTGGGGGGTGCAGGGCTATGGATTGGAGCATGTCGAAGCTGAGTCCTCGTCCAACGCCTCGCCGGGTCTGGCACCAATAGAGAGCCCATGGGTCTGTCGGGGTAGAGCGGGCCAAGCTCACCCTAGGTTTGGGTAGCCTCTGCCCGCCCGTTCATTGGAGATGGGGCCTGTACCGTAGGAGCGGACGGACCACGGGTAGAAATAGAAGCCAGAGGAAACCTTCGGATATCGATCATTCGGACGTCTTGTGAACGACTTTGAGGAGGAGAGGAAGGGAGAAAAGGAAAGCAAAGGACTCAAGATAGATGCACTCTTCCTTGGCACGTGAATGCATATGCACCTCGAAGCATATCTGCGTAATTGGCCCTCGGATGACAGTCTTTCTGCATCTCAAAAAGGTCCATATTTGTGACATCTCCCATCAGAATCTGAGCCCCAGGTCAGGGTTACTTTCCCAAGAGCTCGGGGATCCACTCTGACCGCCCTCCCTACCCAGGCCCCCAGACTACTTGAACCTGACTGAGCTCCGGATCGACTCGCCTGCCCCCAACCTCGTCTTCTCGCCGCCATAAATAAGCCTCAGACCATATACCCCCGACTTTGGTTCCTTTTGGATATCGACAGGTTTTTTTTTAACATTTCCATCCAGGCTATAGCCTCACGGTTTTTCTTTTCTTGAAGAGATTATTATAAGACAAAAGGAGTCAATATGGTCGGACTGGGTCCCAAGAAGCCGCCATCCCGCAAGGGAACCGGTACGTCACACTTTGTGCTTTCCTTGCCGCCTTGCCTGGGTCTGCACACGATATCAATCGCATATGTGGAGAATATGCATGGTGGAAAGTGACCGATGGCACGCATGAGGCTCTTTCAAGGCCTTTGGTGGATAAAGAGACCAGGAACGGACGCAAAGCTCCGGCAGGACCCAAGACCAGGGAGACGGTCATCGGGCGGGTTTGCTCTGCTCCCGAGTGGGAAGGAGCACGTAGCCTAGACGGAGCTGTGATTCGGGCTCGCCAGCCGGGGGTCTCAGAGAGAGAGTGAGAGAGAGAAAGACACTCTCGGGAGTTGCTGTCGAGCCTGATCCTGGAATGATGAGAAGAGGAGCCCACATTGTTGTCCTAGAACAGCTTTTGGCCTGCTTCACTTAGCCCCGTCCCACCTCGTCTCCTAACGCCCAGTCTACTCAACCGTCCCATATCAAGCAACTCCAGGCTGGATGAAATCGTTTGCACCTATTCACCCGTTCAGCCCTCGTTTGATTCCTAGGAGCTCGTCCGACCTATTCACTCATCCCAAAAATTGCACATTGTTCATTTTACGGCCAGAATCATCAGCAAAATGGCGCTAGATAGCCATATGCCACCTCTTCCTCCCCACGACAAGGAGCTGTTCCCCAGGACCAAGGCAGGCCACTTCTTCCACCACCACAGACACTCATCTGCTTCTACAAGTTCGTTCGTTGTTGGCGCATTTGGGAATTCTCTCCATTATCCTACAGATTACTTGCAAGCATGGGAACTGACTTCAGTCGTGATTCACCCAACACTACAGGCTCCATGATGGATGTCCCCAAGAGCCTTCTGGCCGAGATCAAGGCTCTGGAGGAGCAGCTGACGGTCCCTACCGACAAGCTAAAGGCTATTACGGACCACTTCGTGAAGGAGCTTGAGAAGGGTAAGTTGATACAAAGGCTCAGATTTTATATGCGATCCTCTACTTACCCGTTTGAACAGGTCTGAGCGTCGAGGGCGGCAGCATTGTGAGCTTCCTTGGGATCTACTTTCTACTCATGAGCCCAGCATGATCGAAACTAACAGGCAAACAGCCCATGAACCCCACCTGGGTCATGGCCTTCCCCGATGGCTACGAGACAGGCACCTACCTCGCTCTTGACATGGGTGGCACGAACCTGCGTGTTTGTGAGATTACCCTGACCGACCAGAAGTCCGAGTTCGACATCATCCAGTCCAAGTACCGCATGCCCGAGGAGCTCAAGACTGGCACCTCTGAGGAGCTGTGGGAGTACATTGCAGACTGCCTGCAACAGTTCATCGAGACCCACCATGGCGGTGTCAAGCTGGAGAAGCAGCTTCCCCTGGGTTTCACCTTCTCGTACCCTGCCACGCAGAACTACATCGACGAGGGTATTCTCCAGCGCTGGACAAAGGGATTCGACATTGCCGGTGTCGAGGGCAAGAATGTCGTTCCCATGTTCGAGAAGGCTCTGGCTGACCGGGTGAGTCCGATTCCTCATCTTGGCAGGCTATGCATACTAACACGTCAAAAAAGGGAGTGCCTATCAAGCTGTCGGCCTTGATCAACGACACCACCGGTACACTGATTGCTTCTGCCTACACCGATACCAAGATGAAGATTGGCTGCATCTTCGGCACTGGTTGCAATGCTGCCTACATGGAGGACTGTGGCTCCATTCCCAAGCTGGCCCACATGAACCTGCCTGCTGATGCCCCCATGGCCATCAACTGTGAGTGGGGTGCCTTCGACAACGAGCACAAGGTCCTGCCTCGGACCAAGTACGACATCATTGTCGACAAGGACTCTCCTCGTCCCGGTCAGCAGGCCTTCGAGAAAATGATCGCTGGTCTCTACCTGGGCGAAATCTTCCGTTTGATCCTTGTTGACCTGCACGACAACCACGAGACCCACATCTTTGCTGGCCAGGACATCTCAAAGCTCCGCAGGGCTTACAGCTTGGACTCGTCTTTCCTTTCTACTATCGAGGAGTATGTACTACTCCTTTGGTTCCTACCATTTATTCAGTATGCTGACAGCCATTCCCAGTGACCCGTACGAGAACCTCCAGGAGACCTTTGACCTCTTCCTTGACAAGCTGGACATCAAGCCCAACGGACCCGAGCTTGAGCTTGTCCGCAGGACGGCTGAGCTCATTGGAACCCGTGCCGCCCGCCTGTCCGCATGTGGTGTTGCCGCCATCTGCAAGAAGAAGGGTTACCAGTCCTGCCACGTTGGCGCTGACGGCTCCGTCTTCAACAAGTACCCTCACTTCAAGGCCCGTGGCGCCCAGGCCCTCCGTGAGATCCTCGACTGGCCCGCCAAGGCCAGCAAGAACGAGGAGGACCCCATCGAGATTCTCGCTGCCGAAGACGGTTCCGGTGTGGGTGCCGCCCTCATTGCTGCGCTGACCCTGAAGCGGGTCAACCAGGGCAACCTTGCTGGTATCCTGCACCCTGAGAACTTCACTTAGACGGTCTACGTTTGGTGAGGCCTTCTCTTTCCCTGCCATGGCTGGTGCATTTCTGCGTATCAGTTGGAAGTCCCTGGAAGGGCGGAAGCCGTTGGACACAAGGCAGTTTCAGCGTTCAAGTTGAGCCAGGAGGAGTTCTTCAGCCCAAAAAGGTGCAGATAGGCAGCCGATATTCTGAAATAGAGTTGTGTTAGAGATGCGAACTGAATCAAAACAAAAAGTTCTTTGCAAGCGCAATTGTTGAAACTTACTGTCCAGTGTCCAATACCTCCTCTTGACACCCTCCCATTCGCCCTTGCCGGCCTCCTCCAGCCCCTTCAAGTCTACGTCAATCTCATTCCATTCGACATCCATACCGGCGTCGGCCATGTGCACCTCTACAACCTTGGTATAAACGTCGTAACAGACCCGCCTATCCGCGCCGAGACCATTGAAGAAGCCAAAGATTCCGTCCTGGTCCAACAGGCCAGGGATGTACTCTGTGAAGAACTTCCGCAGCTGGCTGTAATCCTCGCCGAAGGTGTCGAAATAGACCGCATCGTACACCTCGCCATGCTCCAGTAGAATGGGCACGATGTCCTGCCAGCGGCCCCTGTGGATCTTGTAGGCGCCCTCCTCCGGCCCGCTCGCCTCCCACCTCGCGCCGAAACTTGACTCGGGCGAAGAGGTGTGATCGAGGACCTCCTCGTGTGCCTCGATGATGTGGTGCCGCGCGGGCTTCGTCTCGGCGAACATGGTGTCGATGATGCCCATGCCAAATCCAATGTTGAGAATCCTCATCCCGGCCGGCTTTCCGGGCAGCAGTGCGTCAACGCTTCGGCGCATAATGTCCGTCTCCCAAGCCATCATGACGCCGTTGCCGTCGTCGTCCACCAGCTTTCCGTCTGAGTAGGTCAGTTTAGACCGCAGGTACTTCTCGCTCTTGACGTCCGTCTCAGCGTCAGGCCTGGGTGGTTCGAACTTCTTGGGCTCCGCTGCCTCGACGAGCTCGGGTGCATCGTCGCCGTCCTCGGGCGGGCCGGTGGGGCCGTCGTATTCGACCTCGACGTGGGCTGGCTCGTCCCCCTCTTCTCCTGCCTCTGCATCCGCCATATCCTCGTCATCAGCCTCCGAACCAGAGCTCAGCTCCTCGTATCCATCGAGCAGGCCGAACAACAGCTCCGCCCGCACGCCGGCCTGAACGCACAGCTCGTACAGCTCGGTCTGGCCCAGCCTCCGCGCGACGCACCCGGGCGTCTCGTTGTGGTCGTCGACGTCGTTCCATATACCGCCCCAGAGCATGAGCTCCTGCACTGTTTCCTTGGCCTTCTCGACAGCCTCCTTGCTTGCCTCGGGGTCTGATGCGGGTCCGCACGATCGGATCGCAGCGTGCAGGGGTGTCTCACCCGTGTTGGGGTCCTGAACAGACGCCTTGCCCGGTACGTCGAGGAGTTTCTTGATGGCTGGGGTGTCGTGCTGCCATGCGCGCAGGAGGATCTCGGAGGTGTGGATTGGGCACTCGGGGGTTATGCGGGCGGAGATGGACTCGTCGAAGGGCTCGGTGGAGGAGGCCATGGTGGTGATGGGGCGCTTTGTTGATGCTTGTTAAGACAGGAATGGCTTGGCCTAGTAGCTGTCGAAGAGTACTTTTTTTCTCGTGTCTCGCCTCTAGGTTCCACGTCTTGCACGTCTCACAAACACAAGCACGCGAGCACAAAAACGATCAGCACCGCAAAGAAACTTAGACTCGATGTGCGGAGCTGCCCCTCCAACTTTTTCGCCCGCGGCTGGGCCACCCGCGCCGGAGTCGAATGTGGAAACCCGGACAGGGGAGCTTGCAACCATTGGCCAATTGCGATAACATTGGCAACAACGTGCCCAGACCAAGTGGGGGCCACCTCCGACCCAGCGTCACATGGCGGCGTCCAGTTGCTGGTTGCTGCGTGCGTCCATCTGGAGCTGGAGCCCGCAGGAGCCCGCAGGAGCCTCAGTTCACCCAACCCGACAACCTCGCGCCATATCCTCTTAAGCTTTGCGCCGGCCAAAAGTTCCCACTAAGACGCTGAGCAGCATTGGAGCCGAACGAGCTGGTGCCATGCGAGTTCTTATAACGTGAGGATTATATGATTTGTTAACCGCTGATTTTTCCTGGATTTATTCCGCTTCCCCCGAATCCCTCCATCCAATCGCCTCGTCGGTCCTATCTTTCTTTTCCCGCTTTTCTCAAGGTAAGGAATGCCGTTGTATTGCGATCACGCATTAAACTCGTCATCCCAATTCTGTCCACCACATTTCTCTTCCATTTTACCGCACGGCTCTTTCGAACCCAGCCGCCATCGCCGGGCGATAGAAACCAATTGCGGACGGCCTCGGTTCACATTCTCCGCACCACCATGCGCCCATGCTGATTATTCGCGACTTGAAGACAAGTAGAACCACCTGGCAGTCCCGCCGCCTCCGTTCGACTTCGAACTACTCCAAGCCCTACAGGCGCATCCCGCCCGGTGTCGTCGTCATGAAGTTCGGAGAGCAGCTGCGCTCCAGCGCCATCAAGGAGTATCAGTGGTACTATATCGACTATGAGGGGCTCAAGGCCGACCTTAAGAAGTCCAGCGGCCCCCTTGTCGAACAAGATGCACAGGGCGACGGCGCGACAGGAGCCAGGAAGGGGAAGGGAAAGGCCAAGCGCCAGTGGACTGAGGATGACGAGAGTCGCTTCGTATACCGCCTCGAGGGAGAGCTGCAGAAAGTATACCAAAAACAACAATTGAAGACTATCGAGATCCAGCGTCGTATCCAGGCTAGCGAGCGCGACGTCAACGACATCGTCTCGAGGTTGAATGAGCGTCGCGCCGGCGAGGATGGCCCATCCGAGGAGGAGTTCATGGTGCTTGAAGAGGACCTGAGCGACATTATCGCCGATGTTAATGACTTGGCCAAATTCATTCAGCTGAATTACACCGGGTTTTACAAGATTATGAAGAAGCACGACAAGATCACTGGCTGGCATATTCGGCCCGTGTTCGAAGCGCGCATGAAGGCGAAGCCCTTCTATAAGGACAACCACGACGAGCTGCTGGTCGATCTGTCCAAGCTCTACGACATTGTCCGCACCAGAGGTAACCCGATCAAGGGTGACAGCGCCGCGGGTGGAAGCCAGGCAAACTTTGTTCGTAACACGACCAAGTACTGGGTGCACCCTGACAATGTCACCGAGGTCAAGCTCATTATCCTCAAGCACCTGCCGGTGCTGGTCTTCAACGCCAACAAGGAATTCCACCCGGATGATTCTGCCATCACCTCCATCTATTACGACAACCCTGATACCTGGGAGCTGTACGAGGGCCGTCTCAAGAAGACGGAGGGAGCCGAAGCCATTCGTCTGCGGTGGTACGGCGGCATGAGCACCGATAAGATATACGTCGAGAGGAAGACTCACCGTGAGGATTGGACTGGCGAAAAGTCTGTCAAGGCCCGTTTTGAGGTGCGCGAGAAGCAGGTCAATCCGTATATGAGGGGCGAGATGCTTCCCGCCGCTGTGATGGAGAAGCAGCGGAAGTCGGGTAAGAAGCCGCAATCTGCCTACGACGAGGACGAGAAGCTGGCGCAGGAGGTGCAATGGGAGGTTCTGAAGAAGGGTTATAAGCCAGTCTGCCGGAGTTTCTACCACCGGACTGCCTTTCAACTTCCGGCTGACGCCAGAGTCCGTATCTCGCTCGACTCAGACCTGACATTGATCCGCGAAGACAACTTGGATGGCAGGAAGAGGAGTGGCGACAACTGGCGTCGGATGGATATTGGCGTGGACTACCCCTTCTCCCAGCTGCCGCCCGAAGACATCTGCCGGTTCCCTTATGCAGTGCTGGAGGTCAAGCTTCAAACACAAGCTGGCCAGCAGGCTCCGGAATGGGTGCGCCAGCTAGTGGCCAGTCACCTCGTGGAGGCTGTCCCCAAGTTTTCCAAGTTCATCCATGGCTGTGCTACCTTGTTCCCCGATCGGATCAAGTTGCTCCCATTCTGGATGCCCCAGATGGATGTCGACATCCGCAAGCCTGCCACACACAATTTCGGCATCCAGCGGGGCGGTCACTCCGGTACTACGGGCACTTCGGAGGACGAAGATGACGACTTCGATTCGGATGACGAGGAGGCGAGAAGTGCTCCGCGCGGCCAGGAAAATGCTAACAATGGTGGCACAACCAACGGAGTGTCACCAGAGACGGGCGCGCATGGGGCTGCGGTTGCACACAGGTTGCGCCAAGCACAGGCCGATGGGTCGACGGATATAGAAGATCAGACGCGGCTTCTACCTGCAAATGACGACGCTTATGAGCTGTACGAATCAGACGAGGAAGAGGAGGAACAAGAGAGGCTGGAAGAGGCCAGAAGAGTTGGCGGCCTCACATACGCCTCTACTCTGGTCCAGACCAAGGCAAAGGCTGCTGGTCGTGGTCTGTCCAAGCTAGGTGGGGTCGTGAACAACTTGAGATCTGGGAGCGAGATCCCGGTGCACGAGAGGACTATCGCGCTATACGGGACAACCCAGGTACAGAACAAGAAGTTCGTGGCACCCCCCGGCAAGAAGATCTACGTGCCGGTGAGGGTGGAGCCCAAGGTGTACTTTGCGGCTGAGAGGACCTTCCTCAACTGGGTATGTCCAAATACTCGTACTGCCTCTACCCGATTATTTTCAGTGAAGACATGCATGCTGACCATTAACAGCTCGAGTTCTCCATATACATCGGCACCATCGCCACGACCCTTCTCAACTTCGGCGAAAAGCCGAGTAAGATCTCGTTCATTGTTTCGGGGATATTCACCCTTGTGGCTATCGCAGCCCTGTTGTATTCGGTCGGGACGTACATATACCGCAGCCGGTCGATTCGTGCCCGTAAGGCGGCCAGGTTCTACGACTGGTGGGGTCCTACACTTCTGTGCTCAGCACTGGTGCTGGCTGTCATTGCGAATTTCGCCTTTGAGGGATATGAGCGGCATTGGTGGTGAACTCTGCATTTATCCGGCGTGGCTGATGTGTTTCCTTGTCGCTATACTGCATTTTCTTGGATCGGGTCTCCTTATGGGTGCGGAAAATAGTGTTGTTTACAGTAGTATTATCTATTATATGGTCAGGTAAATAGTAGTTCCAACCAAAACCCGAGCGCCCTCGCCCTCTTCATATACCAATCTTCAGTATCTCCTCGACCGCCTGATCCACGCCCTTGGCGATGACGGTGGGCCTCGCCCGCCGCTTCCGCACATCATCCCCGACCCCGAAGATCGCCTCCCCAAGCCGATCGACCCATCCGGTGCCAGCCCGGTCGATCCAGGCGCTCCTCAGCCCGACGCTCCGGGCGCCGGCGACGTCGAACGGGTTCGAGCTTACGAGCCACACCACCGCGTCATTGTCCTCGTCCGCCTCGGCCTGCAGGTGGCTGTACGCCTGGGCGGTGGGCTTATACGTGCGCACCTCGTCGACGGAGACGAGCTTCCTGAACAGCCCGTCGCCACTTCCGCTGCTCACAAATGGCTTTAGGTCCTGCGACGACCCTACCGAGGTGCTCAGCATCTTCTCGGTCCCGTTACTGAACACCACAGCCTCGACGGCCGGCCCGCCACCCCGCTGCTGCTGCTGCTGCTGCTGCTGCTGTATAGCCCTCAGCCCAGCAGGCACGTCCGGGAACACGGCCAGCGCGTCATACGCGGCCATGAGGCGCTCCGCCGCCGCATCGGAGACATCCATGCCGTCCAGGACCTCGGCGGCAGCGTGGCGCAGGGCTGCCCGCGTGATCTTATCGAAGGGCTTGTACGTGCCCATTGCGGTGACGCGCCACGTGTACTCGAGCTGGTACTGGCGCCATTTGGTGGCCACGGCCTGGGCCTTGGACTTGTTGATGTTGAGGTGGGTCGCCAGGGCCGTCGTGATGGAGTCGGTGGAGAGGATTGTGCCGTAGAGGTCGAAGGCTATTACTATCTTGGTTTTTTGGGAGGGCATTTTGTCTGAATGCTCCCAGATTTATAAGTACCAAGAGGTCGAAGGTTCACTTGACGGGTGTCCTGGTCACTTTTATTTACCAGTGTGTGTATGAGTATCAGGTTGAGTAGATGGAGTTGATGTAAGTACAGGAACGGGATAGTTGGGGCATCTAGACGCCCCAATCACGGTGACGCAATGTGGGGAAGGGGGCCGGATGGTGCTGTGTTAGCCTGGATGCTACTCCGTACCTTCAACGGGCCTGTTGGGCGTCTCACTGGAGACTCGTGGATCCCAGAATTATGGTGTTGTGTGCGCCTTTCGACTATGCATCATGGCTGTTTACAATTTGTGCCTACGATTTCCTGTCTCCATTCAGATTTCCAGTGTCACTGCTACCCTAGGTACCCTTCCATAACTCCCTTGCTTTAACCAGCGCCTCTTCGACTGCAGCTATGATGTCTTCCTGGTCCTCCAAGCCTACGCTGAAGCGGATTTGTTCAGGTCTCGCACCGTACTATAAATTGTGTCAGTGATTCCCTAGCACGTGAATGCTCGCAAGAAACAGGTTCGGTCCCAGTTCCTGAAACACGCAAATGGAATAGACTCCCCCAATTCGACTTACACTAGCATGATACTCGGCCTCTTCGGGAGTCTTTCCGTTCGCAATGGCGTTGAACGGTAATACCAAGGTCAGATGGGCGCCCAGATGTGGGCCGCAGTGCAGCTGAAGATTATCATAAAATGCCTGCGCCGCCGTGAGATCTTTGAACTCCACGGCGAGGAGGCACCCATATCCCGGCGTGAACTCTGGCGTGACCTTACGCATGAAAGCCTCGTAGTTGTCCCGCGTGTCGCTTTTGGTCGGGTATAATACCCGTCTGACGGGCGAGTCCGCTTCTGCAGCCCGAGTGGCGAAGTAGTCCGCCAGCGCCGCAGCGTTGCGGTTCAAGATCACAGAGCGGGCAAGGTAGTCGTTACTGTTCGCAAGGAGAGCCTCCGCGTCCGCGGCGAAGAGTTCGTTGTGGAACGTGCTGACCATGATTGCTTTGACGTCCGAGTAGAAGTTGGACAGCGGGTTTAACACGGCACTGCCAGCCATTACATCTGCATACCCGCTGAACGACTTTGTGCAGGACGTTGTGAGGATGTCTGACACGGAGACGATGTCGATATTGCAGAACGATCCGACAGTGTCGTCAACCACGACGGGGAAGTGGTACTTGTCGGCTATCTGGCGCAAACGTTTGAGGTCGGTGCTTACCAGAAGAGGATTGCTCGGGAACTCGACAAAAGCGTAGCTCACTTTCTTGCCATCTTCGTAGAGAGTCTCCAGATACCTTTCAACAATATCCCACGCACCATCTGTGGCGTCACCAAAGTGTTTCATGCCACCTGAGGTCTCGTCGAATAGATGCCAGGTGGAATGAAATACCGCTCCGAGGACGAGGATGGTTCCGGGGCACCGTTTTATGAGAGCTTCATTGAGCCTGTAGATAGCGGCCATGCCGGTCTGGTACAAGTAGACGTCGTCCGGTTTAATTTTCACCTTCTCGGGGTCCAGTGGAGCTCTATGCAGTAAGTCGCAGATCCGGGTTCGCAACAGCCCGTGTGCATCGGACTCGGGATAATAAGTTGGAAGGGGGATATCGACTAGATCACCCGACCAATCTATCTCCTGATACTCTGTCCCCACATACTTCAGCAACTCCTGGGCTGGGCGGGTAAGCAGGCCTGTCCCCGAGTTCTGCCACACTCCAATGATGCCCTTGGACTTCGCCACCGGACAGATAATACAGTATAACCTAACCCCATGGATCTCTACTATCCTGAATGATAGATCTTCTTCTGAAAGCCGATTCTCTTTCCGATGCGGCAACTGAGAGTGCTCTCTGTGGACAGAAAATGCCGCCGGGTCCGTATACACAAGGAGTGCGGTCATCTCAGGCAGGCCTAGATTCTGGGCAACGACCGCGGCGAGCTGGCGGATTGGTCCGAAGGGGGAGAACCGAGGATACATAGACCTCATCTGCCCGAAGATGGTAGGGTCACCGTCACGAAACCTCATCGCCGCGTCCCAGCCAGGGATGTGGAAAGTGATTGTGTGGGGACCCTCGGGTGGTAGGGAGTGTCCGAACTCGGTGGTGACGGCCTTTAGAGACATTCTGAAAGCGCCTTTATAGTCAGAAACCGTGTAATACTGAGCAGTATATTACAGATCTCGTCCTTGTTGAAGTGCACGAGGAAACTGTTCGAAAAAAAACTTTAGGTACGGCTAATTGCACCAGGTTAGGTAGGTATGAGAGAGTGAAAGCCCTGATCTGAAGGCAATTGGTATTGAAATACTTGCGACTTGTTGGTTCTTATATGCGCACGTTCCGTCCGAGGATATCTTGAACATCGAGACCCAACGTGCTATAAGTCGGCATCAGTACGCCGGCACAGGTCTTCCCTTTCTTGGCGGCTGGGCCAGAACATCCCCTGACATGGATCATCATCGTTTTCTTGGAGCTATGGCTTCAGCCCTTCAGCCTCGAAGCGCCACATTCCCAGGCATAGCCAGTCAGAAGCTTTACTAGCAACTAAGCGCGAAACAATAATTTCAAAGTAGTAGTAGTTCTACGCTCAACTAACACCAGTTGCAGGCTAGCAGACCCCGCAAAACGCATTTGATCCTTTTTTGTATGGTAAGAAAAGGTGCGTTCAATTACATGTATTAATCTAGGTACACACCACCTCACCAACGCACATCATTTCTCATACATAGAATATAATATCTTTGGTAAAATCATCCAACTGCGCCAGTTCTTGGAGATGAAATAATATTTTTCGGCTGTATACGGAATAGAAAGCAGATACTACCATGTTTAGGTGAACTTTGGAGTAGCCCGCTATCTAGGAGGGGTGGCACACGAAGGGGGCTTACCTTGACGTATGAAAGTGGCGCTTGCAGGGCTCAAACGGTAAGCTCCAGAGTGTGTTGCCACAATAATTGCAGATTTTGACCAAGAGGGGAAAGTCTTGGGCTGCGATCCCAACAAGTCGTCCCCCACGTTTGCCTGCTTCGTGTGCAACACCACGTACGTTGTGAATCGGATAATTATTTGAATTGCCTTTTTTCCATTCATCGATAAAAATCTCGGCTCAAAATCACTAGCCACTGAGGCGTCACTGATATCGGTTTCGATTCTTGAATAGAAGCCGGCCGTTGCCATTCGCCAAGCATGAGAAGATGACTGAGCACAGCGAGCGGCAAAGTATATAAATTAGTCGGCCGCTGGTCCATCAGCGAGAGACAAGAGTTCTCCACCTTGAACCTGGAGAGTGGCGGGACGAGATCAGCTGCAAGCTCGAAGTTGTCGACCTAGATTCAAACTCCGTCCCTGCCTATGAAGCAATCTCGTACGTCTGGGGCAGTCAAGAGGAAGCCAGCATGAATGCCATCAGACTCGATGGCCATGAGTTCCGCGTAGGAATAAACCTTTACTCAGCCTTAAGACATCTCCGGAATCAGACGGCAGCCCGGGTCCTATGGGCGGATGCGATATGTATTGACCAGGGCTCTATCTCAGAGCGCAACAAGCAAGTAGGACTCATGAGGGACATATATGCTGTTTGTCAAGGAGTGTTGATATGGCTTGGTGGCATCAATGGCGAAGAAGCCACAGAGTCTGACGCCGTGGCGCCATGTCGTTGGAAGACAAGCTTTGAGGTCTTGCCTACACCATTCACCGTCGACGAAGAAGATGCGAAGAATATCTCAGATTCACATAGTCATATGGATCTGTATTATCGGCTCCCTTTCGCCCTCCAGCACGGGATCCGTGTCAACAGCACCCTTTGGGCATATTGTTTCATAAGTCTGCTCTCCCAAAACATGAGAACGGAGATTCGCAGGGCAAAAAACGGAGGGTACAAGGCAACTAAAATAAGTTTATAATTAAATTACTAACTTAATTTTAATAAATATTATAGTAATTTAAAAATATTAAATATCTTTAAAATTTCTATTTTATTCTTATATAAAATTCAACTTTATAATAATTATATTTATATTTATATTCAATAAATAGGAGTATATTTAAAAATTTTAAAAGAATTTCTATATTATAGTTTTAATTCTAACTTTAAATTAGAATCTTTTCTAAGAAAAAAACTTTTTACTATAATATACTATAAAAAGTAAAGTATTTATAAATATTCTTTTTATAATTATAACTTTAGTAAAACCTAAGTTATAACCTTATAAAGTAAGTATTATTTAGTAAATAAAAACCTAAATAAAAATATAAATATAATTTTAAATAACACTAAGTTTTATATATTTAAATAGTTAAAAAAGAAGAAATATAAAATTAGAAATAAATAAATATATATCTTAATGAATACTTTAAAAAATTAAAAAAAAGGGGGATTTTGCCC
>JUJX01000359.1:3239-27484 GCA_000800745.1 Diaporthe longicolla
ATTTTATTATTAGTTTAAATAAAGTATAAATAGATTTATTTTAAATTTAAACTATTTATAAATAACTTTTATTATAAATATTTAAAGATATATAAGTTTTCTTTAGATTTTATAATTTTTATTATAAGTTTATTAAAAGTTATTTAAAAGTTACTTATTTTTTAAATAATTTATTAAAAAAGATAAAAAATAAATAAGAACTAAGTAAAGTTAATATATTTTCTTTAAAAATATTTATTATATAAAAAGCTTTTAAAGACTTTAAAATAAAGTTTTAATAAACTTTACTCTTTTAATACTTTAACTTTTTACTTTTTATTTAAATAAAATATAATATATTAAATAAAGTAGCTACTTTAATAATCTTTTAATAATATTTTTAAAAAAAAATAAATATATTTAATATTTAATTATATTTTAATTTAAAAAGTTTATTAAAATTAAATTTAATTAAACTACTTATAATAAAAAGTTAAATATTATTATAGAAAGTTTTTAATATTAGAAATAGTATTTTAAAAAGGTTTATAAATTTATTATAGTTCTTTCTAACTATTATAACTTTAAAAAGTTTATAAATTAAAAGGAATTAATTTAAAAATAAGTTTAATAACTTATATATCTTTTAGAATTTAATTTTACTATTAAATATTATTTAAAGAGAATAAACTTTATAAATATACTTTTATAAAAATTAAACTATATATTTTTTAAAAAGCTAATAAACTTAGAATAAATCTTTATACTAGAATTAAAAATAATTATAATTATAAAATAAAAAAGATAAGATTCTTTTAAAGTCTAACTATTATATAGTTAGAAAGCTATAGTAAAAAGTATAAAAATATTAAAGAAATTAATATATAATTCTTTTTTAATTAAATATTAATTTAACTTTATAAAGCTATTATTAAAATAAGTTATTTTAAAAGTTTAAATTTAAGTATATATTATTAATATTAGTATAATATACTTTAAACCTTACTTTTTATTAATAAAGTTAATATATAAAACTTAAAAATATAATTTAAACTTTTAAAGAAAAGTATTAAAAGTTAATTTAATTAATTTAAAAAAGTAAGTAAAATTTAAATATAAAGTTTAAAATAAACTTTTATATTAAAAGAAATATATATATATATATTAAAATAAAAAGTATTAAAGTAAGAAATCTTTTAAACTTATTATAATAAGCTATTAAATAGATATTAAAGTTAATTAAAAACTTAAAACTTTATTAAATAATATTTTTACTAACTTAATTTAAAAGCTTTTATAATAAAATATATATATTTATATATAATATATTAATATAACTTTACTTTATACTATTATTTATATAAAAAGCTTACTTTACTTTTAATTCTTTTATAATTAATATAAAAGTTAAATATAGATTTTATTATAAAACTTTTAATAATTATAATAAAGTAGTAAAAAGTAAATATAATCTTTATAATTATTAATTAATTTAATAAAATAAGTTTCTTCTTTTTTATAAATAATATAATTAATATAGCTAAACTAGCTATAATTTTTTATAAAGAAATTAAGTATTAATATAAACTTTTTAAAAAGATTATTACTAATAAAAGTATTATATTTACTTATATCTTTTAAAATTTACTATATAATTAAAAAGGAATTAAAAGTAAATTTACTATAGTATATTACTTATAAAGTAATAGATAAATAGAGAGAATAAATTAAATATTAAAATACTATTTAAAAGTATTTATATATAAAAATCTTTAAAATTAACTAAACTACCTACTTATAACTTTCTTTATTTATAATTCTATAATAAATATTATAATTAAAAACTTACTATTTATAGTATATTATAAATATTAACTATTTTTTATAATACTTTTAAATAAATAGTTTATTAAAGTTAATATATTATAAAAAAAGGTATTAATAATATAAGATTAATTAGAAAAATTAAAAAAGATAAAAAGTAAGTATAAAAAAAGTTAAAAATATATAATAGAAACTTATTTTTAAAACTATAATAAATAATATAAATTTATTAAGTTTAAAATAAATTAGTAAGTAATATTATTAATAAAATACCTATTATTAAAGTATAAAAAGTTAGTATTTAAAAAGAATAAACTTTTTTAAATTACCTACTACTTTAATAAATAAGTATATTAATTAAAGCTTTTTAAAAAATACTTTTAAATATATAATATTTTTTATATTAATTAATTAAAACTTTAAAATATAAGAGTAAATAAAGATTTAATAAATAAAAAAGGAGACTTTTTAAATTTAAAGAATAAAGAAGTAAAATAAGAATTAAAAGAGTTTTAAAATTATTAAAAATTAAAAAGAATAAGTTATTATTTAATAAAATAAAAAAAATAACTAAATAAATATAATTTATAGGTATATAAAGAGAATATATTTATAAATTAAATAATTATAACTTATTAAAAAGGGAGAGGAAAGAAGTATAATTAATAATAAGTAAGTAAAAATATAAAGAATAGATAATAAATATAAAGGTTAAAGGATAAATAAATAGCTTATAAAAGTTAAATAGCTAGCTTATAAAGAATAAATAATAGACTTATAAAGGTTAAAAGATTAAATAAACTACTTATAAAAACCGGATAACTAACTTATAAAGAATTAATAATAAACTTATAAAAGTTAAAAATTTAAATAACTAACTTATAAAAGATAGATAATAAAACTATAAAAGCTAGAAATTTAAAAATATAAAGTTTATAAGTTAAAGATAAAAAAGAGATAAAGATAAAATTATATTATAAAAAGATATAAAAGTAATATAAAATTTAATTTAGGAATATTCTTTTATAATAAATACTTAAACTATAAGAATTTAGTATTTAAAAGTAATATTAAAGTTTAAAAAATAATAAAGAAGTATTTTTTAAATATTAAAAGAAAAAAGTAGTAAATACTTATATTATTATAAAGTTATCTTTTTAAATATCTTTTTTAAAAGTATTATTTATATTTTATATATTATTTTTTATATTAGAAGAATAAACCTTTTTAGCTAGTTTTTAAATATTTTTAAAATTATTACTTAAACCTTTTTTAAAAAACTTTATACTAATATATATTAAACTAGAAACTTATTATTTATTAGAACTAAGTAAAATATTAATTAATAGATATTAATTAAATCTTATATTATATTTTTATAAAGTTAGTTATAAAAGTTAAAAATTAAAAAGGTTATAAAGTATAAGAGAAATAAATTTACTAGTATTTAAAAGTAAAAGATATTAGTTTTTATAATAACTAAGTTTTATTAAAGGTTAATAAATAAAGAATAAAAGTAGAAAAAGTACTTATATTAGATATAGTAATCTATTTCTTCTTTCAATTATCTTTTAAAAACTTTAAATTCTTAATAATTTATTTAAATATTAAAATACTATTAAAGCTATTTATTAATAAGCTACTTAAAGTATATATAAAGTAAAGCTAGAATATAATAAACTTACTCTTTTAATTTATTAATATATATAGATTAATATATATTTAAAAGCTATTTAAAATAGTTTATATAAAGTAAAGGTTAGTTATAAAGTTTATAAAAAAAGAATTACTTTATAAATATTAATAGAAGAATAGAAAAACTAGATAAAAATAAATATATTATTATATATAATAAATAATAGCTTTATATATAATAATTATAGTAGAAATACTTAGTATTTATAATATAATAGTTAATTAGCTTATTTAAAGAAAGAGTATAATCTTTAAAATATTTAAAAAATATATAAAAGTAATAATTATAAAATATTTAACTTTAAATTACTATATACTAAAACTAATAATATTTTTTATTATTAGATAAGTTATAGGTAGCTTTAATAACTTTAATAATAGAACTTTAAATAATTTATTAAAAAAAGGGAGTTAGATAACCTTTTATCTTTATTAAAGTATATTAGTAAAGGTAGTTAAATAAAGAGATAGGTATCTCTTTAAAAGTTTAAAAGGTTCTTAATATACCTTTCTTTTTAAAACTTTTTAATATATTAATAGTTACTTACTTTACTTATAGTTATAATAAATATTATATAAAAGTTTTAAGTTATACTTTTTATTTTTAATATTATTTTATAATAAGTTAGATTATTAAATCTTTATCTTTTATATACTTTCTACTTATAAAAAGCTTAGAGATTAATAGAAAAAAGAAATTCTAATAAAGAGTAGTTAGTAAAAGTAGGAAATAGTTATTTATTTAACTAGTATAATTACTATTAAAAGGTAGATTAAATACCTTTATATAAGTATTAAAGTACTATAATTAGTAAAACTTAAAAAAAAAGAAGAAAAGGGTTAAAAGTAGTCTATCTTATTATATTAAAGATTAACTTTTATAAGCTTAAATAACTTTAGTAACTAAGCTAATTAATAATTAACTTATAATATAACTAGTTAAATAAGACTTTAAAGTAATAGAAAAGCTAATAAAATATAAAAGAATCCTTATTAATAAAAACTAACTTTATATTTTAATATAAGTTAATAATACTTATAAATACCTTTTATAACTATACTATCTACTAGCTATTACTTTTAATAAAAGTTAATTAACTTATTTTATATAATATTATAGAGTATAATATAAAAGTTAAATACTTTTTAAAGTTATTATTAAAACTAAAATAAGGTATAATATTAAAAGAAAGTATTAAAAAGAAAAGAAGATAAAGATTAAAGAAAGTAAGAAAGAACTAAATTTATAGAAGAAGTAGTTAGTTAATTAGTTAATTAAAAGTTAAAAGAATAAATTAAACTTAAAGGTAGAAGGTTTTAAAGTTAACTAAGTAGACTATATACTTTAACCTTAAATAGGTTACTACTATTAACTTATATATAATTTACTAAACTTTCTATAACTTAAGCTTAGGAATATACTTTCTAAAAGAGGGTATAATTATAATAACCTTACTTATAGGTTCCTTTAAAGCTATAAAAGAGGACTTAAAACTTTAATATAAAAGAAGTAAAGAGGGGTAAGAATTAGTTTTATTATAAACTACTACTTATAATAAAAATCTTTCCTCCTCTTTTTATAAATCTATTATACCTAGCGAATATACCTATTATAATATATATTTATATATTTATATAAACTTACCTCCTTTATTATTAATATTTTAAAAAGTTAAAGTAATTTAAAAAGTAATAAAAGTTATTTATTATTACTTTATTAAATAATAAATAAATAATATTATAAATATTTATAATAGTTTAATAATATTAAATATATTAATAATACTTTTATAAAGTAATATTTAAGTTTAATAAAAAAAGAAAAGCTAGTAAAGACTTTATAAAATACTTACTATTAAAAACTATAATATAATATTTATTATTAATAATAGATTAATTAAATTTTAATTTATAATTATTAAACTAAACTTTTAAAATAAAAAAGTTAATATTATATAGTTTTTATTTATATAAATAAATAAAGATAATAATAAAAGTTTATTTATAATTATAACTACTTTTAATATAATTATTATAATATAGAAATACTAAAGAAAACTATTTAAATTAAAGAATAAATTAAAGACTATAATATATATAATATTATTAATATTAGCTGTATATTTTATAATAAATAAAGAGTAAAAAAACTTTAATTTTATATTAAAACTTTAATAAAATAATATAATAAATACTTTTTATAACTTATTTAAAAAGTTTAATATTATTAAAATTATAAATTTTATTAATAGTAATATATTTATTTTTAAATTATTTAATAAAAAGTAATATAATAGAATTTATATTTTTAATACTTATATAATTTAAAAGATTAAAAGTAAGATATTTATATTTTTTAAAAAGTTATAAATAATCCTATAAAGCTATAATAATAATAAAAAAGAAGAAAATTTTAATTTAATTATTAATTATATAAAGAGTAAGTATATAATTATTATTAATATTTATAATAATATATATTTTATACTATAGTATACTTTTAAAACTATAGAATATTATTTAAATCTATTTATAATTATAATTAAAACTAATATATATAATTTTAATAAACTTATTAAAGAAGATTAAGTATAAATACTTTTTTAAAATAATTATATATATTATTAAACTATTATATAGTATTATAAAATCTAATATATATTAGTTTACTATATATTAATTATATTATATTAATAAACTTAAAATAAAAATTTTAATATTTAACTTATATTTTTTAATTATAAATATAAGTTATAAGAAAGATAATTTTAAAATAATTATAATATAAGTTAATAATACTTTTAACTTAAGTATATTTAAAGTTTTTTAATTTTTTAAATAAAAGATTTAAAAGAAGAAATTCTATTATAAATTATAAAAAAAGTTAATTAAAAATAAGTTTTTTAACTATAATAATATTTTAATTTTAAAAGATAAAGATATAATTTATATATAGTAGAAAAGATAAAGAGTAAAGATTATAATAATTAATATTAAAGTTTTTAATAAAGTATAAAAGTATATAAAATAGAAAGTATAAAGTATATATTTAACTTAAATTTATTAATTAAAAGCTATATTTAACTTTTATATTATAATATAACTATACTAACTATTTAAAAAAAACTATAATAAGTTAAATAAATATTTATAATAGTAAATTAATAATATTAATTATAGAATTTACTTTATATTATTAAATTTTATTAAAGTAAAACTTATAGTTTTTATAAATAAATTATTTACTAATAATATAAATCTTAGCTTTTAAATTAACTTTATAATTATTTTATTAAATAAAAAGTATAATAATAATAATATTTATTAAAATATAATAGGTAATATTATTTATTAAGTTTTTATAAAGTATAAGAAAGTTATATAAAATATATTAACTTTAAAAATTTATAGTATAGTAAATAGATTTAATATAAATATTATATTATTAATAATACTATAAAAGGTTATAGATTAATTAAAACTTAAATAAATTCTATTTATAGTATATATAAACTTTTTATTTCTATATAAATATTTAATTAAACTAAGTATAATAAAAAAATACTTTATAATTAATATAATAATACTTTATTAATTATATAAATAAAAGGATATTAATAAGATTTATTAAATTAATAAAGAAAATAACTTAGTTAATATAATAATAAAAGTAATATTAAAATTTTATTATAGTATCCTATCTACTATATATAAGATTATTTATCTATATAAGAGATACTAGGATACCTTTAAAATCTAACTATAGTATCCTATATACTATTCTAAACTATAATAAAAGCTAGCACCTACTATAGATCTTATTTAACTATTCCTAACCTTTTCTCCTCCTCCTTTTTATTAACTAAACCTACTAATACTAAATATATAGAATCTATTATAAGATAACTTCCTATAAGATAACTTCCTATAAGATAACTTATTAAGCTTTATTATCCTAGACTTCTAATTTCCTAAACTAAAAGCTTTACTACTATTATCTCTATAATTTATAACTCTATTATTATATATAGAGTCTCTCTTTATCTTTTAACTAAATAAAGATAACTAACTAAAGGATTAATAAGATACTATTAGTTTTAATAATAAGCTTAACTTTATTAACCTATTTAATAAAATAGTAAGTAAGTTTTAATTAGCTATTAAATTAATCTTTCTAACCTACTTTAAGTATTACTTTAATAAAGAGGTGTTTATTAAGGTAATTAAAAAATTTAAATTTAATTAATTCTATACTATATATAAAAACTATAAGGATAGTACTTTCTACTATTATATAATAGGAGAGTAGTTAGTTAAGAAGAATATTAAGAACCCTTACTACTTTAATATCTATAAGTACTACTTAAATATTAAAAGGATTTAGAATAAGCTAGCTATTTAAAGATATATTTATAAAACTAAAGGATATTTAATATATATTAGTAGTAATATATTTAAACCTATTAGTATTTAAAAAGAAGCTAAGGATAACTTTTAGAAAGAAGCTATTATTATTAAAAACTAGAATATATTTATCTTAAAGTTCTACTAAGAAGCTTTAAGGGACCTTATTATATACTATTTAAATATTAAAGTATATATAGATAATAAGTTTAAAGTAGAAGCTTTTAAATATTATACTTTAGAAATATTAGAGTATTAGGATTTATTAGAGGAGCTAATAGAATAGATAAAGGAAAACCTTAAAAATAAATTAAGTAAGTAGTACTTATACTTACCTAAGCTTACTACTATTTAAAGGAATATAGTCTTTACTTAGGTCTTTAGTAGTTAGGTTAGTCTATTTAAGACTCTATAGTTAATACCCCTCTTTCCTTATTCCTTATTAGGGGGGACCTTTAGTAAGGTACTAAGTACTTTATAAAAACTATTACTAATCTTAAAGTAACTTAACTAAAATCTCTTTATTTATATAGTGAAATAAAGCTATATAAAATAATATAAGCTTAAAGTTTAAGGCTTTACTTTTATATAAATAGTTATTAGAATACTAAGCTATTTAATAATAATAAAGTATATATTATTATTAATAATATACCTTTAAATAATAAGGATATATTTAAATACTTTAAGTAAATACTAGAGTATTAGAATAATTTCTCTATTATAGATAAGTATATTAAAAAGTTATACTTTATAAATTAAGACTTACTATATATTTACTTAGTAAACTAAGACCCTAAAGAATATAGTACTATAAATAGAGTATACTATAGGTAGCTAAATAGGAATTATATTTTTATAAAAATAGAAAAACTTTTATTTATAGCTATATTAGGTTTAGATATACTAGACTTAAAATAGGAATACTTATTTTAATTTCTTAAAGAGGTAGAGTAAGATAAGAGCTTTTAAAAAATAAAAATTTTATTCTTACTAGTATAATACTAAAGTTATATTCCTTATCTTTATAATAGGTATAATAATACCTTTCCTATTTAAAATAATTATAAAAGCTTTAAACTTTATAGTTAAAAGCTAAGATATATAGCTAAGAATACTATACTTTTACTTTAATACTTAAAAATTATTAATATTTATATAAATAATATCTAATATACTAATATTTTACTACTTAACCTACTCTATAAAAAATAAAGGAATATAAACTATAATAATAAAATATATATTATATAGCTTCTTATTAATACTATATATATAAAGTTTATCTTAATTAATAATATTAAAAGATTACTAATAAGTAACCTTTCTATATAAGTTTAATTAAATATTAATAGATTAAAACTAAAACTAATCTTTAATTATAAAATACTAAACTTAATCTAATAAAATATACCTTTTAGTATAATATAAGATAGATTAAAAAAAGTAAGGCTATAAGTTATTACTTAAAAGAATATTATATAATAAGTTTAAGAAGTTACTAATATTAAGCTTAGTATTAGAAAGCTAATTAAAACTATTATTAAAGGAGTTCCTAATACTAATAAACCTACTACTAATCTTAAACTAATTCCTATTTATATTAATAACTATAGAGAGCACTTTAATACTATAGAAGTAAGATATATAAATTTTAAAAGATAGCTTTATACCTTATAAATATACCTTCTAACTATTAGACTAATCTTTAAAATAATAAATCTCTATAGCTAAAAGTATAAAACTAGAATCTAAATTACTAGTATATATATTATAATATATAAAAACTAGACTAAGATTAGTTAAGTTAATAAACTTATTCTTTTTTTCTTATCTAACCTTATTTACTACTAATATAAAGTAATAATAAGAGTAACTATTATAAAAATAGTAGTAATAACTACTATATTAACTAAAAACTATAACTTAATATTATTAATAAAATTAATAATAATTATAGTTAGTAAAATAAACTAGGTTATAGCTTAATTAATTATATTAAAAGTCTAAATAATTATTATATAAATAATAATAATAAAGATAATAAAACTAAGTATAAGAGTAATAGTTAAAGCTATAATATCTATTATATATAATAAGAGAAGAAGGCTAAATAAAAATAAGTTACTAATTATATACTTTATATAAAAGAATAAGAACATTAATAAAATATAAATATAGGAAGATATAATACTTAAGAATATAAGAGTATAAATAATAATAATATAAGGATTAGTATAGAATATTAGTACTAAGATAGGAATAGGTAAATAGTAGGTTAGATTATAGGCTATATATATAAAATAGAAACTAATAATAAATAATAGCTACTTAAAAGTAAATACTATATAGTATAGTAATCCCTAAGTTAGGTAACTATAACTAATACTAAAACTTCGCTAATTATAATATACTAGACTAGCTATACTTTATATAAGGATACTAGAATATTATATACTATAGTTATAATATTAAATAAAGCTTTTAAAAAGCTTATTTTTAATAATAAATTATAACTTTAAATATAAGGCTATATTAATTATAAAAAGTTAGTTCTTATAAAGTATTAAATATAGATATTTTTTAAAAAATTACTTTTAATAAAGTAGTTATTTTAATAATACTAAGATAAATAGATTTTTAAATTAATAAAGTTACTTTATTTAATTAATATTTATAAAATAATATATATTACTAGTAAAAATAAAAAGTTAAATTAATATAATAACTTTTAAATATTATATTAAAATAAAACTATTTTAAACTACTATATTTAACTTTAAACCTTTTTAAACTTAAATTTATATTATTAATTTTAAAGTAAATACTAGCGTTTAAAGAGTATATTATTAGAAAACCCTTATTTTTAAATAGTTTTACTTATAATAAAAACTATAACTATTTTTATAAACCTATAGAAAATAATTAAAAGAAAGAAGTATTAAATTACTATATAACTAACTTTAATACTTTTATACTATTATATTATACTTATTATAAAGAAGGATATATAATAAAATACTTAAATTAAATAGTTTTAAAATAATTTATTTTATTAATAGTTAAGTTTTTTTCTTTAACTATAGTTAATTTAATTTAATTTAATTTAAAATCTTAAAGAAAGAATTATTACCTACTTATAATAATACTATTATAAAGTATAAATATTATATTTTTTATAAATCTTATATAAAAGAAATAAAAACTAGTAAAATATTAATTAAATTAATATAAAGTTAATTATATATAAAATATATTATTTAATATTTAATAGTAATTATTTTAAATAAAAAGAATTAACTTATATATAAACTATACTAGTAAGTATTAATAATAACTTTTATTTAAATATATACTTTTATTTTATAATATTATAGTTAATTAAGTTAGTATAATATACTAAATTAAGAAATAATAAAAGTTTAAGTTTAATTTAACTTTAAAACTTTAAAATAAATTTTAAAAGATAAAGATAAAAGATTTTTAAAGCTTATTTAATAATAAAGTAAAAAACTATTAGTATAGAAATAAAAGTAAGTAAAAGGAATTAGATTATATAGTTATATAACTATATATAGTATATATAATAAATTTATAGCTTTTAGTTATAAGTAAGTAACTAGATAAATATAATAATAATAAACTAAATTAATATAACCTATTTACTTTATATTATTCGTATATATATATAAGAAACTAATTAATAATTAATAATAAAATAATTATATAATAAAGTAAAGATAATTTTAAAATAGGTTTTATATAAAGTTATAATTTTATAAAAGAAATTTTAATTAAAAACTTATTCTTTTATTATTAATATATATATATATATATATATATATATATAATTATAAAAATCTTTAATAAAATTATAATTTTAAAAAAAACTATTATTAAAAAAGTATAATATAAACTACTATTAAGTTAACTACTCTATTAAGCTAGCTACTTTTTAATCTAAATAGTATAATAATCTAAATTATAATACTATAATAAAAAAAATTAATTAAATTTAATTAGAATTAGAATCTATAGATAATTCTATATCTTTCTTATAAGTTTATATATTATACCTAGTTTTACTATAGTTACTATAGTTACTATAGTACTATTTAGTTAATTTACTATAAACTAACTCTTTAGTACTACTACTTATTTTACTAGCTAGCTACTTCCCCTTTTCCTTCTTATTAATTAACTAACTAGTTTTTTATATACTAAGTACTCCTTTATTTTATAAATATATTCTTTTAACTAACTAATACTTTAAAAATATTATATTTATCTTTTAAAAAATCTTATTCTCCTATATTAATAAGGTTACTATATAAGCTAATAATTAGGTACTCTTTAAAAACTAATTAATAGTAAATAAAATTAGTATTAGAGAGCTTCCTTAGTAATAAATAATTTAATCTTTAATTAAAGTTAATTAAGAAACTACTTATATTAAGTTATATAGTATCTAAGAGACTTAAAGTATAGGTAGTACTAAGAAGCCTAGTAGTACTATTAGTATTTAAATTTTAATATTTAGTTTAGAAAGTATAGCTTTATAGTTAAAAGATATTAAACCTACTCTTTAGAAACTTCCTTTAATAGTTTTTAACTTAAAAACCTTATTATATATAGTATAAAAGGTAAAAAAGAACTTTATTTTATTAATATATATAATTTAAACCTTACTAAACTAGTAGATTTCTATACTATATACTTACTTTAATAGATTAAAATATTTAATATTAAATAGCTAAAGTAGATAAGATAAATAAAGAGGTATATAAAGAGTAATAATATTTTTAAACTTATAATATTATTTAAAATCTATAGAATAGTAACTTCTATACTTATTAAAGATTAATAGCTAGTAAATACCTTTTATATATAATATATTATATTTTTTAAAATACTTAATTTATTTTATAGTAATTTAATTAATTATCTATTTATTTAAACTTATATTAATTACCTAGTTATCTAGAAGGCTACCCTTAGTATACTAGCTTATAAAGTATATCTTAGCTTTAATAATTAAGAATAGTAGTCTATACTACCTATCTTTACTAATTAATTTAATAGCTATTACCTATTATTAGTTTTTAAACTATATTAATATTACTTATCTTTATTAATTTAAATATATAACTATTATTTTAAAGGAATTAGTATCTATTATAAAGCTTATTTTATTAAAGTTATAAGTATTATAATTAAGGATTCTATATTTATTATATATATTAAATATAAGGTTAAACTATATATTTATTATATTTAGATCTTTATATAAAGCCCTCCTATAATTATATATATATTTAATATATATTTTAAAATATAGTTCTAATATAATAAGTCTTACTATTTACTTTATCCTAATACTACTACTACTATAGTTATAGAGTAAGGAATTTATTATATCTTTAATATTTTTAAAAATAAGTAAGTATTCTTATAAATCTTAGTTAAGTATATATTAAATAAGTACTTTCTCTTCTATTTTTATTAATCTTTTATAGTTAAAGTAAGTATTTTATTATATAGTTTAGTTAGTTATTCTATTTTAGATAGTAGAATAAGAGATATAGTATTTCTTTACTATATATTAAATACTTAGTTTTAGGTTAGATTTAATAACTTAGATAATAAATTAGATATTACTTTCTTTTATTTTACTTATTATTAAATATAGTATAAAGAAATATATTAGAAAGATAAATAGGAGTAGCTAGTAGAAAAGTAGTTAGTTTAATAAAGTAGCTAACTTAATAGTAGTTTATATTAATACTTTTATTTTAATATATAATTACTAACTTTAAAAAAAGTTAAAATAAATTTAAAGAAATAATTTAAAATAGCTTATATTTAAAACGTCTATAATAAACTTTTAAACTTTTTAAAAAAAGTATTTAAAAAAGTTTATAAATTAATAAAAGATTAGAATAAACTTATACTCCTTTATATCTATACTATTATTATAAATAATAAAGGCTTTTTAAAGTAAATTATAAAGAAGAATTTTAAAGTATATCTATAAAAGGAGTACTAGGATATATATAAAGAAGTTGAAAAGTTTGTGTGCGGGCTCTAGGGGGAAGAAACCAGTGACTGAGGAGACAGACAGTTACATAGTTGAAAGGATGAATACAGTGTGGCCGAAGATATGTTAATTCTAAGCACCTACTAGTAGACAGTACTTGCCGGTCGATGCTACTCAGACTGGTCCAGCGACGGCGGGAATTGTTAGAATTTGCCGAGCCAGTCGGAGGAGAATCCTCGATCAATATGACCGTTTGTGTCAAAATGCTGATACGAGTCCAATAGCACAATTGCAGATCTGCGGTGTCAGTTCTAGAAAACCGACACCCCGGGGCCAAACTCCATGCTCCGTCCATCCAGCCGTCCAATCATCCACACTCCCCAGGTCTATTGCTCCCGTTGGAATTGAGCTCAATCCTAAGTAGGTGGCTCTCATATAATGATATCGTTGCTGAAGGCGCCGTGTGCAATCAATTTCTTATACAAGGTATCAAAGTCTGTCGCTACCAGCCGCTAAGACGCATCGGCCGCGCATGAGTCGCCTTGACCGACGCAAGCATTGAAGGCGGCAGCTTGCACGATGTGGACCTTAAATGTATTCCAGGAAATAAACAAGAAGGCTATAGACATGGACGAGTCGGACGAGCCGTCCGTTCCACCTTCCGTTTGTTTGCAACTCGCAAGAAAATTAATCAATAAACAATGCTCGCTCGCCATTGCCCTGCCCCGTCTCCTACCCGTCGCCAGTCTCCCAGCTATGCAATTATCTCAAAATCTAAACGAGTTTGAAAATGCTACAAGGGAAGCACTTGGCACGAAGTGAACCATACGCATTTCATCCAATCCGTCCGTTTCCATTTGCCCCTCTCTTTCAATACGTCCTCGACCCAGGAATATACCAGGCCAGCCCCAGCATGCTTGTCTTGGTGGCGTGCAGCCACCTCCAGCCGCCTCTAACAGCTGATTGGCCTCTGCCACCTCCTCAGGATGTCTCCATCGCCCAGGGTATCCATCCTTGAACGCCATCGCATGTATGCAGTAGAAGACGAGAGAAGTCGTAATGTTCGTAATTCGTCATCCAGATGTTGCTCCTACACCATAAGGCCCAGCAAATGCGGACGGCGCCATTTGCCGCCCACGACAACATCGGCTGAGGTCGCCGCCTCAGAGCGCTCCAGAAATCTTTCTCGCTGTATTAGCCGCCGCAGTTGTCGGGCTGTGGTTGTGGATACTTCCGACCCGGCCGCTCGTCTTGCGTACGCCTGCAGGCTCCTTGCCGCTCGGGTACCCTCGAAGACTGTCAGCAGTCCTCTTGCCACCGCTGCCACCGCGCACCTTGGTCAGAACGCCCGACGCGGAAGTAGCGCGCATAGGTGAGGTCTGAGCCGATTTGACCCGGCCGAGTGAGCTGCCGATATTCTCGACGTCGTTAGAGGCATCGTCGATGACAGAGGTGTAGATGGAGGTCGTCGTGGTCGTGTGGCTAACAGACCGCGACTTGGCAGAATTTGGGGAATTGGACACCTTGCGTGATGCTCGCATGCGCAAGTGCAGCTCCTCGTCGGACTCGGCCGGCGAATGCCGTTGAACAGAGACCACCTCAGTCTGTTGTTGGATGCCGCCATTCTCCTCTTCGATCGAGGACCGGTACACCCCACCACGGCTACTATATGGGTGGTGGCGGGTCTTTCGGGGCTGTCCTGGGGTGGGTGCTGGCAGGTAGTTTTCTTGGTCTGCCGGGGCGTTCGTCCTCTCGTTGTCCACCTCACCCAGCGGTGTTCTATTCGAAGGGCTGCGGTTGGGAGGCGTTGAGGTCTTGCTGGGGCTGCGTCCGATGTTTGCCTTTTGCATGGCGCGGATGGGCGTGCTTGGCTGGGGGTTTGCGGCGGCCATGTCCTTGCGCAGCTTCCTTTCGATGCGCTCCTCGACCCACCACTCCCGGAAGGCACCCTGGTTGAGGTGGAGCCAATGCTGTTGCGGACCTACAACCATTCCAGGTCGCATGAACCGCATGTATGCAATGACCTCGTTGGCGGTAAAGCCGTACCTGTAGATAAGGTAGGCTCCTATCAGGCATCCTGTCCGCCCAAGCCCTGCCTTGCAGTGGACAGCAATGCCCTTCTTCCTGACGGTGATCATCTCATGGGCCAGTCTGATGAACTTACGCACCGTGCCCATTGCCGGGCAGGTACCATCTTCGAAGATCATATCGAGGTGCTGGATACCCAAGCCCTCGAAGTAGGATGGGGAGTACAATGCCGAGTTTAGTCGCACCACGAGGCCAATATTGCGCTCCGAAAAGTGGGACAGGACATTCTTGAACGGCTGCGGCAGTGTTGGGTGTGCATCGATGGCGTCCAGGGTCTTGGGTACGGTTGCCCAGAGCTCAGAGCTCTCGGGAATCTTTGCAACCGGCTCGTGCTGTGGCGAGGCAAAGGCCAGGAAACTGGGGGTGATCCAGTTAAAGTCGCCGTGCTCCACCCTTTCGAACCTCTCATACTCGTCCAGGTCAAAGTCCTCGAGGGCACAGACGCCTTCCTCCTTTGCTTTCCACACTCCGTAGACGACATCCTGAACAGTGATGCCGTAGTCGGCCTGGCTATATCCAGCATCACGAAAGGGCATCAATGGGGGATCGACCTGGGCGATAGGTGCCAGGGCCAGGTGTGGTGGCCAGGACTGGATCAAGACCATGTAGCAAGCTAGCAAGGCAGAGGCATTGGCGCGGCCTGGGGGAGACGATTAGCATGGAAGAGTGCTGACAGAGGCGCGGGGCTGGGGGATACGTACTCCTCGGGTCCGCTCTGCTCCAGAACACGACCGGGCGATCCTTGTTCTCCTTTGCGCCTAGGATCTCGTGGAACTGGAGGGCAAACCTGTAAAGATGGCCAATGTGCAGCGGGCCAAAGTCGTGGTGGAAGTTGTTGTAGAGGAGCGTGTCGTCCACGGTGAAATAGTACGGCTGCTTGTAAGGAGACTTTGGGACCGCTTGGGGCCCGTGACCAGCCCTCTGGGACCGCTTAGTGGGTGACTTTACAGGCCCGTCTGGGTAGGGGAAGAGAGTGTCCTCATTTGGCGGGTGGATATACGAGGCGAGATACAGGCGGTCTTGGGAGAAAGTCAGTAAGTTTACTGGAAAAGGCTGGAGCAAGTAGTCGAGCGGTACTGCCGGGATTGGCGCCACTGGGCCATCGTTGATAGTATTAAGAGAAAGGGAAGCACTCATCATAACGCGATAGCATTGGATGATGTGGTTGAGGAGAAGATGGAGATGCAACAAGTGTGGCTGGGGCAGAGGGACTACGGCTCACGTACCTGGGATGTACTCGATGATCTGGCCGAGGTTGGAGCTCTTGGAAGGACCCATGTCCGTCGGCGCCGCTTCTGGCTTGGCGGGTCGGCGTCGTGGTATCGTGGCGTCGTGGTGTTGAGCTCAAGGAAAGAGCCGGTTGCAACTGCGGCGCACAATGTGCAGTTACGCAAGGTGCAAGCGAAGGAGCGGTGCAGGTAGCTCTTGAGAGGTTGCAGAGGCGAGCGTGCGGCTCCTCGCAGGCGGGGCGCGGTTCGGCACTCGGGAGAATGTCAGGCCACGAGACGGCACATGTGTGTGTGTGTGTGGCTCAATCGATGAGATGGTTTTTCTCTGCTAGTTGGGCAAGGAAAAAAAATAATAATAACCCAGAGTAAGCAAGCACCTGGTCGATATCCAGGCCCCAAGGTGAGGCTCGGGATGTCAAGGTGAGAGGGGTGGTGAGGGACGGGAGTGTGCGGAGGCGACGGGAGCTACGAGGCAGAAGCCAGCAGCCAGCAGCCAGCAGCAGGCGCACGCTATGCAGGAAGCAAAAAGAAGAAGCCGCCGGGTTGCAGGCCGACTGAGGTTGGAAAGGGAGTCCGGGTGGAGGAGGGGATGAGTTCCAAACTGATGCTTTGAGGAGGAAAAAGAATCAACGAGCATCAGGATCAAGCCGGGCAACGACGTAAATATGAGTTTTCCCAGCGGTGTGTGCAGGTGGCAGAGAAACGGGAGTGCATGTTGTCATGGCCCGAGAGTCTGTTGCACGATAATAGAGCTGGTTTGTTATTGCCTGGCCATGGGGGGGGCGCCCCGTTGCCTCGACTCCAGGCCAATGGCAGCCCCGGTCGTGCTGGGGAGCTTGTCCGGGGCCCTTTTTTAGGCGGTCGCTTGCTGTCGTCCGAGCAACCAACGGCCTCGGGACGGACCAAGGGCCAAACACACCTGCGGGTAGGACTGCAGGTCTGCGGCGTCCAGGCCAGGCCCGTTTTCCAAGCCCCCGGGACCCGCCCAGCTGAGTCCCAATGCCTGAGCATGAGCCTCCTTCCAAGCTTCGCCTGGCCCCACCCCATCCTCTGCCGTCTGCCCGTCTGCCCACGCTGCCACACGCTGTTGTGTAGGCACTTTAGGTTGCGTGTGACTTGGCTGCTATCTTATCGCGTCTCAAGTCCTGCACCTGCCAACCATGCAACCCTGCACCTGCAACCTGCACCTGCACCTGCACCTGCGCAGCAACAGCACATCCATCAGGGCAGCTCTCAAATCTCCCAGCCCCCTCGGCCTGGGCTCTCCCCGCCCACAGATCGCCTGGTCGGCGCACAGACACACACACACAAACACACACACACACACACACACAAGAGAGAGAGAGAGAGAGAGAGAGAGAGAGACCACCACCCAGTTGGAATCCTCCCGCAGCGGAATCCTATGTGCCATTCGCAACAGACAGAGACACAAGAAGCTCGTTCCAGAACTGACCTGTCTCCCCAGTTCTGCTGTCCCCCACACAACATGGCCACTCACGCAGGCCCGGAATTCCCCTGCTCGCTGTAAGTCAGCCTGACCTCTTTCCCTCCTCTCTCTTCACATTCTGTTTTGAGACCGAGGACTCCTTCGCTGAGATATGCCTGTCTCGCCTGTGTGCCGGCAGCCAGATCGACGTGCCCTTCCCGACCGCCCGTCTGGCCTCGGTCGCAGTCAAGGCCATGACCGTCGACCGGGAGTTGTCACCCCTGGTCCGCCGAGAATTTTCTACCATCAACGTTGCGTCCGCGTCTGGCACCTCTGGCCGCGTTAATGGCGGTGATGATGTCACGGAACAAAACGTCATGAGGGTGCTTTACGAGGCCACCACTAACCGGATGCTGCGGGTCTCGGTCAACTCTTTCATGGACAGCCTGTCGCTCATCCTGGAGGTCATGGAGAGGCTTGATGCCGATGTGCTCGAGTCCAGACCGATCGAACCGCAACCTGGGCCGTTCCGGTGATTCACCCCTTCCCCACCACAACCACGTCACGTCACATATCGTGGTTCCACCCCGGGAGGATGGTCTTTGAGGAGCTGGGATGCTGTCTAGAAGCCTTGTCTTCTACGTCTGAGTTTTTAAGAATAGGCCCCCGTCAGAACCTTTCTGTTCCGCCAGGCGCAGCAACGCGTATCCCTGTCACGCGACGGAGTCGTGACAGTCAGGCTTCCAACACGCCCCACCAGCCCTAGCAGGGCCCCCATGAAGCGCAGCCCAAATCAAGACTTCGTGACCGTCACCTTGCTCTTGTCTGATGATGCAGAGAGTCAGCCTAACGCCTGCTGGCCATGTTCTTCCCGACCCCGCCTCCTCGCTGGCTATAGAGGGCCATGATCCAGCCGGCACCAGTAGAATCATTCAGACTCACAGAAAGCCACGTGGTTTCGGATGTGCTCGGCCTTGTCCTTGGTCTGCGCGTAGTACCAAGCCGCATTCTGCAGCTCCTTGCCGTCTGCATGGATGGTGTAATAGCTTGCATCGCCCTTCCAGGGACAGTGGGTCGAGTGGTCAGTCTTGGACAAGTAGTCAGCCTTGACGGATCCCGGTGGGAAGTAGACGTTCCCCTCCACCTCCTCCCACGTATCCGTCTCCGCGAGCACGGTGTCTCCGACCGTGGCTTTGGCGTGACCGGTCGGCATGGCGGTGATTACAGCTCGGTGAATAATTCTGCGACTCTGTGTTTGTGCTTGTGGGACCGAGTCTGGTCATGAAGCGCTGGAAAGGACTGGTCAGGATTGATAAGAACCCTCTTCGCTCGACTTGTATTTGTAGTAACAGGCTGAATCATACGGCGCGCGTGCGGGCCTGAGATTGCGGGGTAGTTGCTGGGGTCGCAATTGTCATAGTTTCGAGACATCTACCTCCCTGGGTCCCCAGGTACCCAAGTAGCGTGTGAATGGACACTCCCGTGGACCGTAAATGTCGCAAATACTACCTAGATGTTTGGGGTTTTCGCCCTGTCGGGGCGTTGGTCAGATCACGGCATGGAAGTCAGGAGCCCATGAACAACCAATGCCCCGCGAGGAACAGGTGTCAGTGTCATCAAACCCGCCCTGTCATGACGTGCAGCATGCAAATTGAATAAGCCCTGCTTTTGTCTATACGTGGAAAAATAAAAATAAAAAAGACCCTGCCGTCAACCTGATTTTCGAACGCCTTGCCGTGCCTAGAATGCTTGACAGTACAGTTGTGTAGAGCCCTTGCACGTACGTGTACGCTCGCTCGCTCAAGCCCATCTACTCATCCGCTCACTCACCCACATCAGCACCACCAAAGCACGTCTCCACGAAGTTCGCCAGCTTGGGCATCTCGTCCTGTACCTTCAGGAACGTCTCTAGCTCACACCAGCCGTCCACCCTGGCCGCGTCGCACTCGGGGAAGCTCCAGCCGAGCGGCACCGTCCGCTGGTTGAGTACGAAATGGATGTACTTGGTCTCGCCTGCCCCTTGGCCCTCAACATAGCCAGTCCTGTCCGCGCTGACGGGCATAGGCGCTCTAATGACCTCAATGTCCAGTCTGGCGCCAAATGGTGTCAGGTGCGACACGGTGAAGTTGTGCTGGCCCGGGTAGGCCTTGGGCGAGAGTGGCGGGTCGTCCCGGAACTGCGTCAACCCCATTGCAGCCAAGACGGAGATGATGTTTGTATCGTGGCTAAAGTCCAGGTAGAGGGACTGGTTCAGCGGAAATGTCTCGGTGCTGCCGTCGAGAGTCGTGTTGATCTGTGAGCCCGAGTAGCCCAATGTATGGTTTCGCAGCCTCGCCATCACCTCTTGCTGGTAACCGATTCCGACGGCACGCTTTGCGGAATCGAGTCAATATCTTGCGCTTTCTGCAAGCATTCCTTGAGAGGGAACTCACCCCGGTCTTTGACTGGAACCCGCTGTCTCCCGAGAAGAAGAGGTCTGTTTCCCCTGGTCAGCTAACAGAGTAGCCCGGGCCGAGTCGAGAGCTGGCACCCGAATCTGCAGTTGCTTTGATGCACGTACCGACCGAGTAGCTGAAATGGATCCACTCTTCGTAGGTGAAGAGATCACAAAAACGACTGAAGCCATAGGCAACCTACGTAGCGTCGTGTCAGCGCCAACAGTGGAATGGCGATTGCCATGGGGTCTGGAGGCCTGTGCAGTGGGGTTCAGGCGCACTCACCGTTTCGTATGGGCACATGTTCTGTGCCGCATAGGTGTCCTCGATGGTCCAGTCGTACCCTTGAATCATGCTGCTGAGTCGAGCAGTTGCTTTGAGGAGTCAGTCTCGTACAAGTGCCTTCGAGCTACGACCAAGGGCGAGTCCTACCCTTTTGCAGGTATAGCTGCACCCACTCAGCCGTGGCGTTCCTCCCGCCGTGGTCCTTATCTGCATTAGGGCAGTTCTTGTAGCCTGCCAGTGAGTTATTGAACCCTTTCTCCTCAATGATGACCTCGACGGTGGCGTTCCTCGTCCACTCGAGCCCGAAGAAGCCGGCGACAAAGTACTCGGCTGACTTGAGCATCCTGTCCTGGGTGGTGGTCCGCACGATGATCCTGCTGTTGGGGTTGTACAGCGACGAGTACATGTACGAGTGCAAGATACCCGAGTCGAAAAGCTCCTGCCTGCCTTTAGGGACGAGGATTTCGGCGCCGAGGGCATAGGTCCAGTCGTTGAGGAACTCGAGCGGGCCGGAGGCCTTGAAGCCGGAGCCTGCACTCCTCGCTGCCGCTATGCGCTCGCCAAAGGTGACGACGTTGGAGCCTGTACCGCCGGTCGGGTAACGTGAACCATGACGCGACAGCATCTGGACCTGGACGATTTCAGCTCCTGGCGGCAAGGGGTACTCTCGAACGCCGAAGCCCGGGGACGGCGTGTACGGTGACAAGAAGCCCATCATCTGGAAGATGCTCTCATTCTTGGACGACATGCCCTCGATGGGAACGGCCGTCTGCAGCGGCTGATTCGGGACATAGGTGGCCGTGGGGTTGAGGGTCCAAGTCTGAGCCAGGAAGGCCGGCGCCCCGGTCGCAGTCGGGCCAGCCCATAACTCGGGGGAGGTCTGAAAGTACTGGGGGACCTTTGACGCAGGTTCACAGTCACAATCCGGGCCCGGGCGGGGGCGGAAGCCCAAGACTCCCGGGTTGATCACAAGGTTTAGTGCCACGAGGACCAACAGGCAAGAGATGGTGGTGATGAGAACAGCCCGGAGGTTGACACTGCGCAAGCCTCCAGGAGGCTGAGATTGGTAGGCCGGAGGCTGGTCCAGGGGCGTCTCGGGCCCGTCCTCGGCGTAGTCTTCTCGGCCCTGTACGAGCTGGTAGCCCTGTGCCTCCTTGGGCTTGAGCTTGGGCTTCAGGTTCAGAGGTGCAGGCCGCATCTTCAAAGTCGTGGCGTGCGTGGACCGGCAGGAATGCAGTGAGCTCTAGACGTTCATCACATAGACGCCGGGGCTGGCGTCGCAGGTGGGGACGTGTCAGGGCCTATCCAGTGCTCCCGGATGCACGGACCGCTTGTTGCTGCTATATTTACCTCAGCCTCTGTTGGTCCCCACCCAAGCTTCGACATCGTGCGTAGGATTGCGCAGGATTTTCGCCTGCCTTCTCAGTATCTCAAGGAAATTCCGGGCCTAGCCTTTCGAGAGTGCATGTTGTGGAGCAGAGTGTGGGTCTTGTCGCTATTTAGGTAGTGTCCATGATGTGTGTCAATGGCTTGGTTTAGGTGCCTAATATCATGAATCAGTCCTTGACTATTTGCTTATAGGCACTATCTGGTACTGTACTATAAGTAACAGTGCATATTTCCAAATCCCAATGGAGCAATTGACGGTTATCCGGGCGTTGCCGGACCCTTGTATCCCGGTCGACATGTATAAGTCCTTGCCCTCGAGGATCCTCCATTATGTTTCCTGTTCGTCCACAATAACCTCATCAACACTCAAAATAGGGATCGACGTGCATCTCGCTCTCCACGTCATTGTTATATGTCGACTGGCAATTATTCCCGGCGGAGTTCTCTGAGCCGCCGGGTGGACATCTGCTTCTTCACCTGCATTCACCTGCAATAAAAACTCTCAGTGGATAAATGCACCTTGATCGTGGCCATGTTTGCAGACGGGACGCCTGGACCTTGGATCTATTCTGACGCTTATACCAGCTAAAAGGTGTGGCCTTCTGCGTCAGCTTCGTCTCATCGAAGTCGACCGCTATGAATGCTCAAGAACTGCTGGTGCAAGTTCCTTACTCCAATTTACCTAGGCCACAACGCTATGCCTGACCAGGAAGGACATCCACAAGCAAATAGTATCATCCCTTGTGTACGAGTAAAATCAACATGGAGCTTTTCCTCCCGCTATCATCGCCGGTTTTATTCTTATTCCGCACACGTCCGAAGCTATATACGGCGCCTTTATATAATAGTAAGCTTTTAACTATATTAAGAGATATTAAAAGCCTTTATTAACTAATGTACTATAAAGTATAGGTATTAACTATAAAGTTTAATAACTAACTAGTAATTAATAATAAATAATTATAATAAAAGTTAGTTAATTAGTTTTTATTATAAAAAAGGAAATAAGGATAAAGTAGTTATCTTTAATATATTAATTTAAAATAACTAAAAATTACTTTCTATATAAGAATAAAGGTTTAAAAAGGTTATAAAAAGAAAGTTTAATTTTTAAAGAATATAAGTAAATAGATTATAATAAATAACTAAGTAGTTAATAAAGCTTTTAACTTATATATATACTTTTATATTACTTTTCCTCTTTTTATAAAAGATTTTAGTATTAATATAAATTATAAAAATTAAACTTAAAGTTTTATAATTACTTTTTAAATAAAAATAAAGTATTTTTTAATTATATTATTATATTAAAAATTTTTATACTTTAATATATAATTAATATATAAATATTTTAATTAAATATTATAATTTAAAAACTATTTAAGTTTTTAAATTTAATATTTATAAACTTATATTATTATACTCTTTTTAAAAGGTTTTTAAAATATTAAATT